>JAXQQM020059830.1:0-43476 GCA_034641835.2 Pinus albicaulis
TCTGGGTTTTGGGAGTAGATTCCATGGTTAAAATCTAGGATCTTTCGGAGCACTCTAGTAGCCTCCTGCACATGGTTCTTCTTCAAGGTAGCAACAATTTCCGGCAGTAGCAGTACAACATTACGAGTGCTAGATTTATTTAGTGTATTTTAGCCATCTTGTGGCTTGAGTGCATTCCCACTGTATATTCATTTGATGTTGATCCTTATTGATATAGTTCAACTTTTTTCTGCCCATATGTATGATGTTTTAATGTATTCCGAAATTTTTACAGTTCTACATGTTTAATTATTATTTTACGATAGTTTGAATTGTGCATATGTTCTATATTCCTATCTTTTCCATTTTGGAATATTATAGTGGTATTAGAGCATGATCTTTGGCTCAACTTGTGGGCACTTCATGACATCAAAAGAATAAGACGAAGAAGTAGAAAAAGAAGAAGTCTACAATGGCGAAAGGATTGAGTTTTTCCACACTTTTCTTTAGATCTATGCAAGATCTCACCATGGAATAAATGAGAATGGAAAGCAAAAAAAATACCTCAAGAAGGTTACAGAATGAGGAAGGTCCAAGAAATTCCTATCAAAAGCAGAAGAAACCGACAATGTAAAGAGCTCCACATCACTCTTCTATGTCCACTTTCTTTGCAGAAGGAGATGAAGGACATGGAGATGGAGGATACTTAGAGCATGAGACTCTTAGTGATTATCTTGTAGAGTAAAAATCTCAGTCTAGAGAATTCAAGAAAATCATAGATCCCGCAGCAACAATAGAAGAAGAAGGCACATAAAGAATAAATTATTCTTGTGTACATTTGACGAATCATCCACAAGCAGAGTGAAATCTTGGATGAAGGATTTAGATGGTTTCTTTCAACTACACCTAGTAACAGGACGAGAGGTTGTTGAAATTGTGGCACTGCACCTTAAAGGTGAAGTAATGGATTGGTGGTTCAGTCATACTAAACATGCAAGAGTGGTTGCTTATGCATATTTCACTCAAAGGGTAGCGAAGAAGTTCGACAAAGAAAACCAGAGGTACTTTCCATAGAGACATTTCCCAACATTGAGGAGGAAGTACGTGAGAAGAAAAGGGAAGATATCAGCACTATCACTCCGGAAGTGGAGCAACTACCACCACCACCAGTTGTAGAAGTACATGCATCAGTAGAAGGAGCACTTGCAGCTTTGCAAGATGGTCTTGAGATCTTGACATTGGGAGTCTCATGCATGATTCAGGAGACGCATGATGGAGAGTAGGCAGATTCCAGCGCTGGTACAGTAGAAGAGGAGCAGCCATCACCATCATGAGTAGTTGGAGAAGCCATTGCAACAGTTGGAGGAACTCTTGTAGCTGAACAAGATGTTCCCAAGTATAAGCTTATCCAAGGTTTGCAAACATTTCCGTCCCATCTTATTTCAGTACCTAAACTGGAGATTTATGGGAACATGCCATTAGGGAAATTGCATAACCAAGGATTAGAGCACCTTGCTGATTTGGAGTAGCAAACTATCACTGCGCAGAGGACCATTGACCTGCTCAAGGAGGAGATGTATAGCCATCCTAGTTGTTCAGTATTGAGCTACACACAACACTTGGCACTGAAGAGTGGAGTTTCAGAGGAAGGGATGAGCATAATCCTATTCAGTACAATTTCGGGCTATGAGTTCAACATTGCGCATGGTTTTGAGATAACAAATGCATCATCATGGTTATCAACAACACTATCACTTGGGACCAGTAATGAGTTGGGGGACCAACTATTCTTGGAGTATTATGATGACCGCTTCACTCATGAAGCATTGGAGGGACATATGATATATGGTATACATATTATGATGGACAGTATTTCCCATTATCATGATGAAGCCTTCTTGATGAGCATCTCACAGCTCAAAGAGAAGTTTCTACCTACAGAATATTCATAATATTATGAATTCTATTGGGTCATCGAAGAGAGGTTCTCATGGAGAAACCTCAAGGAGGGTGCAATTCAACATTTTATGGAGTGAAAAGATATCCATCATATTGAGGAGAATGGTATTCTCCATTGGGTGGATACCAAGTTGGATCATGATAGGAGTCATCACCCACAGTTGGATGGATGAGTGAGGATGATGAGAAAGTGGTTGAAAGGATACTTGCAGATCTATGATACGGGGCAACAAGAAGTATGGTTGCGCTGGTTTCTTTTAGTTGAGTATGGTTACTACCCAAAATTTCACATTTTTATGATCCATGCCTTGCATAGCACTGGTGTGATGCAACAGTGCGAGGCACAACTGCACTGATTACTCTTGAGAGAGTTTTGCCATCACATGACATATCATATGTTAATGTATGTAATATTTTTTGAGACATTGCATGACACTCACATGATGTGGAAGCAGGGAGCTTGGTCATATTGGTTTGATATGACATTCTACATGTCAATCAATATATTGTTGCTCCATGATTTGCATTATGATGATGTGAGGTGGCAGAAAGAATCCTTGTTGCTTTGGCTACTATTGGGAGAATATGGGTTGAATTTCTCCCATACCTTGCATGATGAGGACGGAGGATGGAAACATGAGGTCTTATTGTGTTCGCTTCTGTTAGGAGAGTATGGCCACCATACTTGGTATGATGATGGGGTGCTATGGCAGCATGAGGCATTGTTGTGGTGGATTTTATTGAGAGAGTATGGTTCAACATTTCACATGTCAACCCATATGTCTTTGTTTCCTATTTTGCACAATTTTGAGATGATGCTTGGAGCAAGCATGGACAACAGGGCCAATGATGGGAGCATGGAGAGGTACATCCTACTCCATGTAGCATGGGTTGAAGAGATAGTTCATGAGTTGGGATTCTCTTTTGGGGGGAGGAACCACTTCACTTCATATGTCTCATGTAGAGAAGAGGCTCTGGAACAACAGATGGTTGCCACTTTGAGGTTCAGTGATGAGGAGAGGCATCTAGCTATATAGTTGGAAGCCATTCTAGACATTCTAGAGAGGTACCTATGGATATGGGCATTCATTACACATTGGAGCAGATGGGGAGACCTTCCATATGAGGATGCCATTTGGAGGGAGGATGATTAATGTAGCATTCACTTTTGCAGTTGCTTGAGGACAAGCAACATTTTGGCGGGGAGGACTGTAATATTCCCAATTTTCCATCAGTTAATTTGAATATTAGAGTTCTTACTTTTCTCAATTAATTAAGTAAATAAAAGGGTGGAGGGACCCGTAAACCCCACAGATGAATAAAATCCACTTTTTTTGTGTGGATGTGGGTTGGTAGATAGTAGAACAACATCAAGGATTAATGGAGCAAATCATTAATGAAGGAAGTGTGGAGATTATGGAGAGATAATGAGGAATATAATGGAGATAGTGGAGGAATAAAATTAAGATCATAGAGAATTAACTATGATCCTGACTACAAAATATTGAGAATTAACTATTGCAAAATATTGGTACAAAAGTTGTCTGCATCTTCCCGACTACACCCAGTTTTCCATGTTTCATGCTTAGAAAAGGTTATTGGTGACAAGCTCCCAGGTCAATCAGTATTTTTAGAACTTGAAAAAGAAGGATAAATCATTTTTGAACCCAAATAAATCATGGAAACAAGAACCGGATAGCTACGAAATCAATTAATTTCAGAGTATCTCATTTAGTGGAAATAATTTCCCGTTGAAGACTCCACATGGGAGGATGAAAATTTATATAGAAGCATCTAGAACTACTCAAGTGTTGAGGAAAAAACCATTTTTAAGGATAGGGGCATGTTAGGTCCCTATAATACTAGTTTATTCCCCTTATTGTTATTATTAGTGTAGCCCCCTATCGTTATTCTTGTGCCCATGTATCCCCCATGTTGTTATTGTGCCCCATAAAATCCCATTATTTTTATTGTTGTGCCCTTACATTATTATTGTTATGTAGGCTTTGATTATATTGTGACCCCTTAGACTCCTATATATACCAAGGAGGTATTATCAATTGTATCATCCAAAAATTGTTCATTTATGTAATGTAAAGGAGGTTTCCCCCTCGAAAAGGACAATTTTTAATTCATTTATCTATATTTTCTTCTGTTCTTTGAGTTGGTTTCATAACACAAGCAAGATGAAATTCTTGAAAAATGCAGCAAGAAATTATCAATTTGATTTTTCCTTGATTAATTGAGAAAATTCGAATTTCCACATAACCAGACAACTTGGATGATATTAACTTGAGTGACATGGCTTGTGTCACACAATTTACTTAGTAAATTCGAGTTGGAAGAATTAGAGTTCAGTTTAGCTTATGTGATTGGTAATTTGTATAAATCAAGGTCAATTATAGACTAAAGTTGTTATCAGTTAAACTAGCTCCAACTGTTGGAAGAACTAATGGAGGGTCAAGTTGTGTAGTGGGACTTTAGTTAAACTCAATGTTAAACTAGTTAACTGATGAATCAACCCAAAATAGCTAGTGCATGTAGAGAATTCGAGTTACCTAGTTGAGATGGAGATTCTAAGGAAGTGTAAAATCAGTTGTAGACTAGTTCTGAGTGTATAGGTGTTGCATGTAGTCAGATGGTAATCCTAAAGGAATTGTGCAATACATTGGAGGAAAATTCCTAAAAAATACGAGCTAATTCCTCAAGGAACAATGCAAGGAAATAAGATCTCAAGCCAAGGTAGAAATTAACTAAGTCTGGGTCAGAGGCCTTCAGTGAGCACTGAGATAGTTTGAGCACTTACAAGGTGAGATCAATTGAGAAAATAAATTGTAATTCATATCTATTTCATCTGATTAATGCAATAGCCATTGAGGTTTCTAGAAGATTATGTTCCACAGATAAAAATACTTGTTGCCTGTGTGTGATTTCTTATTGCATGTATGATTTTTTTGGTCTAAATTGTGAAATAATTTCTGCATAATTGTTGATTACGTTTTTGTCTTGATACTTTGGTTAAAACTTCATAAGTTACAAATATACAACCTAATTTCCACTTGGTATCAAAGTTGGATTCAAAATAGAATAAAATTTCAAAGTTTTTTTTCAGAGGTTCAAATTTGGAGATCACTTTTGTAGGTTTTCTTCATAACTAAGATCAATATTCTTCAGGTTTTCTATTTTGTTGCATAGAAGGATCACATGGATGTGGTATTGGATGACAATGTATTTCTATAATACATCAATTTAGATGTTGCAAAACCATAAGCATCTGATTCCCAAAACATTTCTCAGTGTAAGAAATGTTTGGCCAAATTGAGGAGAATCATATTGGAGGGAGTACGAGATCATATTATCTCAAATATCCATGGAAAGGAAACTTTATTTGTGGAAAGCACTGATAGAATTGTTCATGAATAATAGTGACCACAGGTACTTATCACTCAAGGATAAACTTTGAAGTATCAAGATGTAGAAGAATGACACAATTCCACAGTATCTGAGTAGGTTCACGCAATGTCGTGATGAACTTGGTGGGGTTGGTGTTAATGTCCCTGTAGAAGACTTGGTAATCCTAGCCCTTCTATACCTTTCTAAGAGTTGGAAAAACTATCAATATTCAGTGAATGGGAGGACGAAACTATCGAATTATGAGTGCTTATGGTCTGATTTGTTACAAGAGGAAATCAAGTGGAATACCAGAGATGGGACTTAATCTAAGGGCAAGTGATCCGGATTTATGCAGGAACGCAACAGAATAAACATATAACGATAAATACAGAGATGCAGTGGAAATAACACTTCATTTCATTAATATCAAAGAACTGAAATTTGCTTACAAACAGAATGGAAATAAAACTAGCTAGGGCTCTGGTAGCTATCTCTGAGAAGAGATGTGGCAGCTACAGGCCTCTGAACTGAGTTACAATGAGGCTCGAGGGCCTATTTATTATTGAGAAACAATGGAGAACCCTAAACATCCAAAAACCTAACCCTAGGAGATGAAGTTCCAAAACTATGGGCCTCGTTTGGGTAAATTGGTGTTTCAACTTCCCAGGGACGTAACTTTGGCATACTATCTCCGTTTGACGCAGATGATACATCATTAGAAAGCTCTATCCGAGGACTACAACTTTTTCCATGAATATCATTTTGGAACAGAATTATATTTTCCAGAGACGCGATGCCAAAAAAACGTCGTTTAGGGCCTCAAAATGGCTCCGGAAGTTCAGTGTTGGGTATACGACCAAAGTCCCACATTAACTAGAACTAGGGAGGATCATGGGTATATAAGGATGGGAAAATATCTCCATTGGTATGAGGCCTTTTGGGGTAAAGCCCATAAGCAAAGCCATGAGGGCTTAGGCCCGAAGTGGACAATATCATACCATTGTGGAGATATGTGGTGTCCAGAATCTTTACAAGTGGTATCAGAGCCATGCCCCGAAGTTAGCGAAGTGGATGAATCCTCGAATGCCGAACGAAGGTGGTGGACCCCGGTAATATCACAATTGGATCCATGGATGAGCTCGGTTAGACAGGCGGTATGCTCCAGATTCTTCATGGACGTGTCCTGGTCCCAACACGGTGAAGAGGAGTTGACCTGGGATAGAGAAAGCTCTTGAGGCAGGTGGTGCTCCATGTAAGGCGTGTGCTTCCAAGTCCCAACACGGTGAAGAGGAGTTGACCTGGGATAGAGAAAGCTCTCGAGGTAGGTGGTGCTCCATGTAAGGCGTGTGCTTCCAAGTCCCAACACGGTGAAGAGGAGTTGACCTGGGATAGAGCACGCTCTTGAGGCAGGTGGTGCTCCATGTAAGGCGTGTGCTTCCAACGCATTGGAGCGGAGAATCCTGGTTGGTAGAGAGTGGATGGATGGATAATCGTTTGAGGGGAGGCTCGATGGTCCTTTGTTTGAGGGGAGGCTCGATGGTCCTTTGTTCGAGGGGAGGATTGTTGGGTATACGACCAAAGTCCCACATTGACTAGAAGTGCGGAGGATCATGGGTATATAAGGATGGACAAATATCTCCATTGGTATGAGGCCTTTTGGGGTAAAGCCCATAAGCAAAGCCATGAGGGCTTAGGCCCGAAGTGGACAATATCATACCATTGTGGAGATATGTGGTGTCCAGAATCCTTACATTCAGGACCCGAAAAACTGTTAAAAATAGTAAGTTATGCCGAAACTGAAAAACTGAAAGAGACAATGGTGGGGGCCCAAGTGGAATAGGCGGGTGGACACCAATATCCCCCTGGATCAGCAAGGATGAAGAAATATTTTCATTGGTTGGAAAGCAAAATAAGGAGAAAGGGAAGAAATTAAAATCCAAACCAGAATCTAGTCAAGGGGGCAAGAAGAAAGATTTGTCAAGATAAAATGCTTCTATTGTCATGAATTTGGACACTATGTCAGGAAGTGTCATAGAATAAGGCAAGCAAGAAGACATCAGGAAGAGGAGTAGGTGAAGCTTTGGCTTCATATTTCGAGATTTATTTTACCCTCATTTCATGCATGGCTAGCACACTGATGGGGAGTGTGTGGTACTTGGACTCGGGTGCCCATTAGGGGACTTTTGAGGTATAAAATGGGCCTCCTAAGAAAAATTTACAACAAAAATAAACTTTATAAGAACCAATAGGATTCAAGATGATGATGTCAACCATGGGGGATGATTCACCATTTTTTAAGTAAAAGGATAAAAATATTAAAAAATATTAAAATAATAAAACTATTTTTTCAACTCGTATTTTCAACTTATCTCCCAATTTGTTTACTCAAATTTTGAGTGAGAGTACTCATTGGATGCAAAATTTAATTCTTCATCCAAGGAGTACCCATGTTGCATACTTTTGATGGACCCTGCTACATGAAAAAGGAGAAATACATGAAAAAACGTTTTTCATGTATTTCTCCTTTTTGTGTAGTGGGATCCATCGAAAGTATGCAACATGGGTACTCCTTGGATGAGGAATTAAATTGTGCATCTAATGAGTACTCGAGATCGAAATTTGGGTAAAAAATTTGGGAGATATGTTGAATTAATAATTTTTTCTTTTTTTCCTCTAAAATTTGATGATGTAATTAAATATTATTTTATTATTTCCACTATTATTTTATAATTTCCTTAGGAGGCCCATTTTAGACCTCAAAATTTCCTTAATGCTCATTCCACATGATGGGGAATAAAGACTTTTTCAGTGACCTGGAGGAGAAATACTTGTAGATGCGCATTGACATGGGGAATGAAGAAATGTACAGCGTCACCGAGGTCGGTACAATCACCTTTCAGAGGGAGTCAGGCTCCCCCCTCAGGATCAAGGATCTCATGTTCATACTAGGCCTATTTAAAAATCTAGTCTCTATTTTAGTTTTCGAATACCATAGACATGATGTGATCTTCAAAAAAGGAAAGGCATTCCTGAGACACATAGCCATGGAATAGGTGAAGCATATCGAGGTTCAGGTGAAGAACCTGTATAAACTAGATGTGGAGGATTGTACTGCATTGAGAAAAAAAATAGAGAAGGTGTAGAGGTGTGATGTCAGTGAAATTTGGCATAGAGGACTTGGCCACTTGCATCATGGAGCTTTGAATATCATGTATCAGAGAACTACATGTCTTCCCAAAGGAGCACTTGAGCAACATGATGTATGCAAATGATGTTCTTTGGTGAATTACACAAATCCTACCTTCCGTTATCGGGACAAAAAGGCACATGCAGTCCTAGAAAGGATCCAATCTGATGTTTGTGGACCTTTATCGACAACCTCCACTACCAGGCACATATATTATGTAATATTTATCGATGAATACTCATGGAAGTGTTGGATATTATTCATGTAGAAGAAGGATAAGAGTTTCTCCAATTTCGTTGTGTACAAGGAATTGGTGGAGAAAGAAACATGCAAGAAGGGGAAGGCTCTCAAGAGTGATAATGGAGATGAGTAAATGTTGAATGAGGTTAAAAAAATTTATGAAAAAGAAAGCATTCGATGATAATTGACAACACACCACAACCCAGAGCAGAACAAGGTGGTTGAGAGGAAGAACTGTAGCATTGTGGTAGTAGTGAGGGCGATGTTGCATGACCAAGGCCTACCTATGCACTTGTAGGCTGAAGCATGCAACACAACAGTCTATTTGTAGAATCAGAGTCATCATCGGGTTTTGGACATGATTACACAAGAGGAGGATTTCTCGGGGAGGAAGTTGGATGTGTCACACTTTAGGATCTTTCTAGCCTCTGTCTATTTCCATGTCTCCATAGATGCCAAGAAGAAGATAGAGCCGAAAACAGAGTTGGGGATATTTTTTGGGTACAAAAAAACTCTCCACAACTACCGTGTGTAATTTCCATCCCTCAGAATGAAAATAGTGCAAAGGGATGTAAAATTTGATGAAGATAAGGCCATGTGGTGCTCTCTTGAGAGGGAGTTTCAAATCCCAGCAGAGGGGGAGCTTTTAGCTCCAAAGGAGGAACCTCAAGAAGTTGTGGAGCAACTAAAAATTGAGGAGCAGAGAGTGGATACCATCACTCAAGAAGAGCCATCTAGATAAGGCAGGAAAAGGATTAGGGAAGCTAAGAGACTTGTGAAGGATGTGAGGGATAATGTGGGTGCTCCTTCAAATCAGCGCAAACAGAGAAGGTCACCAGATTGGTACACTTGCAACATTGATACGATGAAAAATATTATGAGAATGATCCATCCTAATTCAAGGAATCAGTAGAGAAACTCGAATGGGTTGATGCAATGGTGGAGTAGTATGAATCCATTGCCAAAAAAAGTGTTTGGGAAGTTGGCCCAAGACTAACAGATAAGTCAGTTGTTTGTTCGAGATGGATCTTCAAGGTAAATAAGGAAACAAACAAAATCATAGAAAAATATAAGGCTATATTTGTTGCAAAGGGGAACTCTCAAGTTGGAGGGATTGACTATGAGGAGACCTTTCCTCCTGTAGCAAGATACTCATCCATCAGATCAATCATTGTTGTGGCTGCACAGATGGGGTGGAAGATCCACCAGATGGATGGGAAAAAAACATTCCTCAATGTAGTTATTGAGGAGGAGGTGTATATCGAGAAACTAGAAGGATTTGATACTTTTTATCGAGAGTCTCATGTGTTCATACTCAAGAAAGTATTGTATAGTCTCAAGCATGAACCCCATGCTTTATACACTTGGATTTATATTTATCTCACCAGTTTTGGCTTCACCAAAAGTGAAGCTCATGAAAACCTCTATCATATTTTGGTAGAAGTTAAATTGTTGATTATTGTCTCATATGTTGATGATTTGATGCTAACTGGTGATAAGCATCTGATTAGATCTTGCAAGGAGGACCTTGCAAGAGAGTTTGAAATGAAGGACTTGGCTCTCATGCACTATTTCCTCCGATTGGAAGTGTGGAAAGGATATTAGGAACTGTTTGTCTCTCAGGGAAAGTATGCCAATGAGATACTTCAAAATTTCTACATGGATATATGTAAACCCATGGAGACTCCTCTAGCAACCAACTAGAGGAAGGGGGATGCCACTTCAGGTGAGGAAGTCGATGCTACTATTTACTGACATTTTGTGTGTTTTTTATAGGACAAATGACCTCCTCATTAGCTTAGAGGAGAAGGAAACATGGAAGGAAGAAAATGACCTAGACAGAGACATATTTTTCCAAGTTAACACACCCTAGAGATTTCCAGGTCGAGTTATAACGCATCCCAACCTTTTAGAGGGAGTGTTAGTGCTTATGTTAATGTAGTGTCTTGCCTAAGGGGCAACATTACCTGCATTTCATGAAGAAAAAGGGACAAATATTGCAGTAACTGACTGACATTTCCTGCTTTTTCTCAAAGGAGTCAGTCCAAAAAGCAACAACCTGCAGTGCAAGCTCGGATTGGACATTACTAAACCAAATTAAGCATTCAAATAGGGAAAAATATAGGAAAGACAAGGAAACATCATGATTTTTCCCTATTCGAACTGATGGAGAGGATTGGCAAGATTAGTCCTCCAAAATTCTTATAAATTGGAGGCTAGGGCTCATTGTCAAAGGTCAAAAGGTTGATCACGTGCAGAGCATAAATTTGTTGTTGAGTGTGAGGCTTAATGATTTGCAAGGTTCATTTAGAACTCTTTGCCTAAGTATCATTTCACTCGGAGATTGGGGAGAGAGAGAGGATTCAGAAGACTGAGGGAAGCTTGGTCAAACCAATGGTTGTAATCTTCCTTCTCTTTTTAATAGAACTATATCTGTTTTGTCCACTTGATGTTTTATCAATGAATTTATTGCTTATTTATTTACGAAACATGATATAGTGGCTTACATGTCCATAGTTAAATTTTGATTATATACTTGTTTAGTTTCTTGTAGTGATACAATTGTAAATTTTACATGTGTTCTTTGTTTGTTGGCAGGATGCAGACTTGGATCCAGTGAGGAGGACTTCCGCCACACTGCCGAGCGCTCTCCAACGAATCTGCTGTCTACAAAGAGGTAATCCTTCAATACCTCACTTTGTCAATTGAGCATTAGTATGAACATGTATGTAGTTTCTTTGTGAAATATATAGCTAATCTGATTGTCTGCTTCGGGTCCCAGGATGGTCCAAGAGGGATTTACTCCAGCTACCACCTGTACATTTTACCCCTAAGCAGAATTGGCGACTCCACTGGGGACTAATCCTTAGTTCCTAGATTTTTTGCTTCCAAGTCTTTGGTTCTTTCCCTATGTCACTTCTCGTTCTGCTCACATCCCTTTTGTAGAAAATTGAATAACTGATATGTTATCCACTGAGATTCTCCTGATCACACACTATTTTAGCTTCATGCATAATACAGAATCTCTTCTACCATTGATTATCACATGCGGAAATAAAATCAATTGCATGCGCACATTAAAACCATAAAAACTCACACATATGAACACAGTATGTAATGGGAAAGCTTAAAGCTGAAAACCCCAAATATCTGTATATTATATATGTCATAGAGATCATGTAAAAATCATCATACAAAGCTCCTCACAAGCTCTCAGTACAATCTCCACTTGCTACACACTAATCAGGCTTGATCTTGTAAATCCCATGCACCGATCTTTGCTAGCCCTTAGCCTGCCTCTACTGCGCAATCCAAGTTGATTACAAAGACCAATTCAATGTAATCCCACTCTCATTGACTGTGTGATTATCATTGGAAACTCCAATGTATATGTAGATGCAATTCATGCATCACTATGGTCACAACAGATAGTCTATCTCACCCTTTCACCTATCTCTGCACTGGGTCTCCACAAGATCTGTCCATGCACTGTAGTTAACTGATGTATTCTTTAGTTGATTAACGAGTTTATAATTAGTGAATTAATTAATAATTAATTCAAACCAATCACTAATTGTATCAATCAGTTAGAATAGATACAACTAGCTCAACTATGTTTAGATTAGTTAAACTGAACACAACTCCATTAACTTCCTCAATCAACTCCACCAAACTCTGTCACATGAGTTCTAACTGAAGTCTCCATGCAATAGCTCCACTTAACCCTCAGGAATAGCGTAATTCCTTCTGTCAGCTCCTGTGCCACTTCTGTGCACTTAACTGAAGTGCTCCAATAGAATAAGATAATGTTTAGAGTCCAAATATTATTAAGAGCTAATAATATTCGACATGCATCTATTTTTAGATCAGCGCTCTATAAATAGACTTGCCCAATATTCTAAAAATATAATTTCATCTATTTTTCACATTTGACCAACCATCTACAAATAGCCTCCTACTACATATAGAATATGCTCACCATGTCTAAAAATAGACATACACCTAAAAATAGCCTGTGTGGGCCCCACCTAATTTAGGTGATTATTTTCCAACTAGGATCAAGGATGATGTTTCAGGATGCCTCCTTCAATGTTTCTTGTTGAAATCTTCAACACCTTTGTGATTATTTCATATGCTCTGTGACCATCTCAGTAGCTTCCAGTGTTTAGAACAGACCTTACCTAGCCATTTTTTGCAATTTTTCCCTCAGTAATGCACCCCATGTGTGTGTTCTAGAGCGCTATAACATTGGTGATTCTTGGGAACGGTGTGTTAGTCGTACTATTAACACTCTGTAGCCCTTGCTAGCCTGAGCTACCTAGCCAAAAAATTGTTATTACACCCCTGCTATGATTTCCATGGATGTTGAGTTGCTGGCTATTAGTTTGGCTTCTGTGTTTTGGATCTCTGTGCTTGGTTTCCTGCTAGCATTTTAGGTTTTCTTGTTTGGAAAGTTAGTGTTAGTTGCTTTTACTTTTTGAAAAGGAAAATTTAATTTTTTATTTTTTTCTGAACATAGCTAATTTCATTCGGAATTTTTTGGGTTAAATAGTTGTTAATGAGGATAGATAGATATCTGAATCTTTTTATGTTGAACTGCATTATTTGGATGTTTGTTGCTGCATGGATGTGTGAAAAATTTCTCCCTATAGAATAAGCTCTTTCATTGAATTTAATATGAAAAGAAGTTTCTGCATGGTTTGAGTCAGAGTCTCATCAAATTTTATACGTCCAATCCCCCTTCAGAGACTTATAAGCAAGTACACTAAAATTAAGCGCTAATAAAATGAATCAAATAACTCTTTTTTCTGAGCTTACACCAACCGGATTTAAGTGCGAGACAACACTGGGGTGCATGAGAAGGTAGCCCACCTTTGATCACATAACAATGGGAATTATATATCTTGGGGTTCCCCTTGAGGATGTCAAAACTATATCAGGGATCTAGGTTTTCTGCCCATATAACGTGTTGTCTACTTTCGTGACCCCCCTGATAGTGTCTATGATTTGAGGTATATTTAGTTGCCATAATTTTAGGGACGTACACAAGGTGATTGGGGCAGGCTACCCTAGTACCTAACACAAACGGACGTACTCTGTATTCGGTCTTTGGGAGGGTAATCGTCTCCACGAGTGTGCTTGCACCCATTGTCTGAGGTTCAGGTGAAGCTCAAGAGTAACCGTAACTGTGCATTTGACCAGCTATCTTTGTATGCTATTGTGATACTGGGTTTCATCTCCAGAAAACGGTAGTACTCAGATAGGGTCTTACCCCTCTGGCTACTTGATTGATTGACTTTAGAAGTTATTTTTTGTTTCTTAGGTGTGTGGTTCTACTATCACTGAGACTTAATATTACATCACAATAAATTTTTGATAAAATTAATTGGTCATCGTGGCATCCTCTGACCCTCATCATCTTTCTAGGTGACAACAAGGTCTCCCTCCATTGACACTGGGGGAGGAGTTAAGTCTCGGTGACCCAATGCCTTCTTTGAAAGAGAAGTCTACAGTGTTGACCCCTAATTTTCACATTGCTCTTTACACTATGAAGTTTCCTGAGGATCCTTTCACTAAAGGATTTTTACCTCCTTATAATCCTCCTCTCACTGGCTCATTGGGGCCATTGTTGATTTAGTTAGCACCAGTACCAGCCATGTCTTCGGTTGCACCCACATTCACTTCACAATTGGTGATCGTTGGGTCGGTGCCGTTGGTGGCCAACTCGGGTCCATCACCATCTTCCTCTCTAGTTTTCAGTTCTATGAAACTAATTGGTAAACGTAATGGCCAGCATATTCCTGGTCCTAACAACTTGGTCACAACAACTGTGAGTGAAATTTTGAACCCTTCGATGTCTGCTCCTATCGTGTCTGCACTTGGATCCCCGGCTTCCGCTCCCACTAGCGGGGCTACTTCAGTTCCTTTTTGCAATCCTTTCAGTTGGAATCCATTATTGAGTTCGAACCCCTTGGTTATTATGTCAAGGGGCAGTGTTACCAACAATTACATGTCAGGGGTCACTTCGATACCCCTACATTCCGTGGGACAAGCAGGTCCATCAATTGTTAATGCCTTTCCTCTTAGTGGTCAACCTTATGGTGTAGGGTCTATTATAATGGTCAATTATGCAAATATTAGTATGCCACAAGCTAACTCTATCGCATCTATATGGGCTACCCTTCCCAAAAACCAAGTGGAACAAGGGGGCAACTATTACCCTGGGGGAAACCAGTCGTTTGTCCCCCAGTACAACATCCCCTACGGACAAAAACCTTACATCCCTACACCTCCACTAATTGGAAATTTTTATCAACAGAGTCCTACTTATCCCATTGGAAAAAATTTGATGGGAGGACCCTACGGTCCAAATGGTTAGTCAACACCTCCTTGGTTAGACTCGGGGGAAAGCACACAATTTCCATTCTTGGCAGCCTTAGACATCGCCAATCTATATAAATTAACCAAAGATCCTATCAATCATAACTCACTTTGGCCTCGGGTACCACATAATATTCCATCTAAAATCCCTAAGTTCGAAGGGAAATAAGTTGAGGATCTAGCTACACACATCACCACCTTTCATCAATGGTTTGTTTCTAACACCATGGTGGACGATCGCATCCAGCTCAAACTTTTCCCCCGCACTCTCACAGGAAATGCTGCCAACTGTTACATCGAGTTACCACGAGTTACAGTCAATAATTTTGGTGCCTTAGAAATGGAATTTCTTAAGAAATTTCAATGACCTATCCGATACGAAACCGGAACAGAACTCTTAACCTCATTGCGCCAAGACACCGCCACCCATATCTCCTATCACATTCATGAATGGAGACGTAGGCAGACGATCTGGGTAATTTTTTTCTACCTTTTTAATGAAGACCTTTTTACTTCTCTAATGTGTTAGAATCACAATTTATCAAAAGCATTAATGAGCACATGCAGATATAATCAAGAGGAACACATGTCAACAGTCACACAATAAAATGTAAGAAGTTTAATAACGGAGTTCGTCCAGTGTGGACTACGTCTCCAGGCCTCAGTGTCTCGATGGTGTTGGCCACTTTATTTGGTGTTGTAAATGGTTATGGTTTACATGGACGTTGTTAACTTGTCATACAAGGAAATGGGCCCTCAACATGAGTGTCAAAGTCTCTCCACGAGACATTCCGCTATAGGAAAATCTCACCCATACAAAAATCCTATCAACATGACAACTTCACACATGGTGAAAAAGAGTATCCCACCATCAAGGCAACAAAGGGATCTCAAAACATAAATCACCATCCACAATATATATATATATATATATATATATATATATATATATATATATATATATATATATATATACCACAACCATATCATATGGTACAAATACATAACATTGGTTTGTGTAACGTTTAACACACACACACACACACACACACACATATATAGATATAGATATAACATTACATTATAAAAAATGTTATATATAACCATTTTTTTATGGTCGCATTTTAATATGGATGTGGTTGGTTTATTAGTATTAAACCATAATAACCATTTAACATATAATTTTTTTTGTTTTATATGATTTTTTTATATGGTTATTTTTTTAATATATTTGCTTTGTATTTTATGCAGGTTGAGGACCAATGGAGGAGCACCAAGTGTCAACCGCTGAGGATTTTCCATGTGTGTCCCACATGCTTACTAGGACACCATCTGGCATGCTGTGGGCCCCACTTCCCTTGCCTTAACAAAACTTCAGACTGCTCTAACTTTCTTATACAAGATCGGATTGACACGTCTTTTGCACTATTGTGATCATGGCGACGAGCTCTTCAATTTGAAGCTAAGTTTTTCACCTTCCTGTCACTTTGAAGTTCAATATTTTATAAGCCCTCTTTTTTCTGTGAGTGTCTTTAGAGCCACCTGGATTATTCCCCCCCACTAAGGAGATTTTGGTCCTCCAAAAGCATTGACAATAATCTGCAACTACTGTGTACAATGTCTGCATCACAAGTGTCTTGAAAAACGTCACCCTTCCATCTCCTTCACCTTTTTTCTTTGGAGCCTTAAGCGATGAGCTGACACCTGCATTCTATGCAAACCTGTAGTACAATCTCCTGCAAATTACATGCTCAAATTATGACCAACTATGACCCAAGTATTCCATACTCGCCACGAGTTTATAACACATACTCAGTGGTCAAGCTTACATCAAAATGGAATCAATAATACCCCAACTATTGATACAAGGCCAAAGACATCAATGCCGCATTGCAAGTGATGTAAAAACACATCATCACTTTTACAAAAGAAATGCAACACATGATTTACAAAACATGGCCATGGCACACTACCATATCTAGGAAAACCATATTATTCCTAATAAAGAGGACCACCATGAATGTGGTGGATTCATTTTTTGACTAACTGTTCCAACTGGTTCATGCACCGAAGCTTCGTCCATAAGGTGTTGCGCTGGATGGAGCCTAGAACCTGTGGATTTTTATGACCACTTTGGTTGCAATGGCTGCAAAAGGTTTTCTTCCTCTAGACCTGCTTAACCAGTTTCTTTCCCTGCTGTGGAGAAGGCCTTTCAGGCCTCATAATATTTCATTATGCCATTCTCTTCCAGCACTCAGCAATGATGTGGTTATGTAAACCACAAAAATGACAAGTTTTTCTATGCCATGATTAGCAACATGCTTATAATAAAAATAAACTTGAAAATAACAATAATTTTTATACCTTTCTCGATCATCTATGGTGACAAGAGCTTGCCTCAGCTCTTCTACTGCAACATGCACTTCGATGGGATGATGGTGAAGTGTTCCCCTCAATATTTTCCCTTGACGGTTTCACCAATGTCGTGGAAGAAACCTTTGAGCATTCTCCTTTAGTGTATCCCAAACTTGCGTATCGAGGTCTTTGCACAACCTCTAATGACTGAGTCATGCCTTAGCCATTAACACCAAGTTCTCCTCCTTTGTACCCCATCTTGGTAAGGAGTCTCATGCTAGTTTGTGTAATGGGGATCTACGCATTTCCAACATAGATAATAGCATGTGAAGATGAAACTGAAGAATGATCACAACTGTTTACCTCATATGTCGATTTGTAAGCATGTGCCGAGGGCTTCTCTGAGCCTTCCTTGCGCTTCACTTCCTCCAAGGCCTATGTTGTGGCTTGTAGTTGAAGCTGTAGTCATTGCTTCTCCTCCTTCTCTTCTCATAGAAGTGTCTTTAATGCATCATGATCTGCTTGAAGACTTTGGTCGTTGCGTTTCAATTCTTCCAATGCCTCTGCCATGGCTTGCAATTGAAGCTGGGATTGCTGCTTGTCCTCCTTCCCCTCTTGTAGAAATGTTTTCAACTCAGCGTTATCTATTGCTTGTTTTTCATAAGCTTCATACAACATGTCCACCTTTTTGGAAATCCTGAGCATGGCCTTGTACATGTCTTTAACATCCTCCATTAATTCACGTTCAATGGTTCACACTTGCAGTTCACATCAGCAAGAAGACCACTCTGATACCACTTGATCCGGGTAAATTTTTGCTACCCTTTTTGTTATCAAAAAATTGATCTTGATTGGCTGCTCATCAATCAAATAAATGTAACTCTTTCAAACCACTTATAACTGAAGATTAGCCTCTTCAGTTTGAGAGGGATCTCCGAAATGGGGTTTATGATTTTGAATAAGGATAGCACTAGATGGCTAACTTTATGGAATTGTAACTTGTTTTTGTATGATTGCAGGTTGAAAAATGAAGGATTGCTACCATTGGGCTTATGGAGTCAACAATCAGTAATATTAGTGACGATGATTGTTCACATGGAAGCTGAGGCAGACAAAGGTTTTTAACAGAGATAATTCACACACATAACATAGGAAAACACATCCATTTCACCACTAAAGGAAGTCTGGGCATAATATTATGAATTCTGAGTAATTAGAGATGAAATCGACTGTAAGTGATTAAACATAGAGATACAGATCAATAACACATCAAAAACCTCATGAGAATCTCAGGTTTGGAAGTCACTTTGTATTTACTGATAATGGATAAAACATGCAAGCAACAATTTGGTGCTATATTCTCCAACCCCTTGCTCTTCGATGTTTTGTCTATATATAGACATTATTTACAATGTGGATGATCTGCCTGGCTAGCTAGATCTTCGAATTCTACTCTGACACCTATCATAACTGATACCACTAACTTGAAATAGAAGAATGAAAACTAACCATAAAGAAAAAAAACTCCTAATAAGACTTTATCTCCTATTTATTACATTCATTTATCCTATCAGTGAAACAGTTACATAATGGTTACATAATTAATGTCACATGCTCGAAGGAAAAATCACCCTAGTTCACCACCACTTTACATCTTTAAAGCACCCCTAGATCTGTGGAACACAATCCTGCTTTTTAGGGATGGATGACCTTTATATTAAAAATTGTTTTCACTGATGATATGGTTGTATGGAACTCTTTTTGAGCCATGAATCTCTGATACCATGTTGAAGCACACACATGGTGTATGAGGAAGATGAGCACACACACACAAGAGACTCAACACAATGAAGGATAAGCGTGAGGCTTTCTTATTTTCCACTATACAAAGATGTACATTTATAGTACAATGGTGTGACTCTTGGTTTCACATTCCAAGGTCACTTGGACTCCATTGTGACTTTTCGCATTCCACAACTACCCATGTAGGATTAGGTGTTCCAACATCCCCCTTAATCCGAAGGGGTATGTGTGAGTCCAAGAAAAGAGTTGTAATACAAATCTGCAAAGTATACATGGCAGCACTTGGCTGAATCAACTCTCTGAAATGTTGGAAAAAAGAGGTGGTTTTAGGATGACCACAAACACTGGAACGTAAAACTTGTTGCAGTTCCCGGAACTCTTCCAAAACTGGCAAGAAGCTGAAGGCTTCTGCTAGAGGAATTGTCCCTCATAAAAAAGGGAGACCTTCGACCTAAAAGAAGGGAGGTCTACTACCTGTGGTGGTTTTAGGTTGTCCACCAACCAAAGATGATGGTTTTAGGTTATCCACCAACCGAAAATGATGGTTTTAGGCTATCCACCAACCAAAGATGATGGTTTTAGGTTATCCACCAACCAAAAATGACGATTTTAGGTTATCCACCAACCAAAGATGATGGTTTTAAGTTATCCACCAACCGAAGGCATGCTCATGGGCATCCGTGTCTCTGGCTACATCTCTGAATCTGGAATGAAGAATTGTGGCTCAAGCTCGCTTGAACTGCTGGCTACAACTCTGAACATGGAATGAGAGATTGTGGCTCAGGCTCGCTTGATCTGTCGTCGAAGTTTGTACATGACCACCATTTTCCCCCCTGTCAGGGACAAGGTGAGATGATGGCGAAAACTCAACTGCAAGTTTACTCAATATCCGTGAACAACTTCTAACATGTGTCATAAACATCTTCTTGGTTGTTGATTCCCATTGCCAAGAAGCGATCCATCCAAGATGAATCTTGGTTCTTGCAGGAGGCTTGTTTCTAAAGCATCTGTCTAAGGAATGAGTGTGCCGACCATAGTGCTTGCATTGATGAAGATCAAAACAGTGATCTTTCATATGGCCAACTCGATCACAGTGTTGGCATTTCTCAATCTGTTTTGGAAGTGGAGCATGATCTGGAACAGCTGCAGGTGAACTGTCATACAGGAATCCGGCACTTTGAAATATGATGGGCTTGATGTAGTCTGGAATATGAAAGGACGCATCCTTGTCATATCCAAGACCAGTTCGGTGCTTGTTGTGGACAAGCTCTTCCCAAGGTTTGGTGATGGGCTTAGGAAGTGCAGGCTGAGCTGCTGCATCTGCATGTACATCTGCTGAATGTGAATCATCTTTGTCTTCTTTCTTCTGATGAGAGTCCTTCACAATGTTCTGAACAGAAATAGGTTCAGAATGGTGACTCTTTTGCTGAAGTTCTTCTTGTTGGAGCTAAGATTCCAACTGTAAAAACTCAATCTTCTCATGTGCATCTTGTAAACAACTGTGAATTTTACAAGGAGCATCCTTGCTCATTTTTATCATGTCATCAACATTTGAATGAATGAGGTCATTCAAAAACATTAATGCCTCATTGATTTTGGCCATTTTCAACAATTTAGGCTCAAAAATGAATGAAAGGGTGTCGGCTTCAACCGAAAATGCACCCGTTTACAATGTGATGCAACAAGAAATACAAATGACTCAAAGAAATTCTCAAAGCATAAAATCTGCTCCTCAAATGATGGAGGGCAATCAACAATCCAACAACTCAAATACTGATTGCAACTATGAAGAAGATGCAAATACAATGTCAATATCTCTGTAAAAATATGTGTAAATGTGTAGCTGAAAACATGTGCAAGAAGCCTTTAAGGTAGCTGAATTTTCCTCTTCAAATAGCTGTTTTCAATGATGGCAAACTTGTCTTCAAATGTGAAATTCTTCAAAAAATCACTCTCTTATATATGCCATAAATCACACAATGTCAAATCTGCAATATGTATATACCATTTCCTCATGTGCCATTTCTTCTTTTACTGTTGTTCATGTCTTCTTCTTTCCTCTCTCTCTCTCTGCTGTTTTTTTTTTTTTTTAATTAATTAAAAATTAATTAAAAAAATTAGTTATTTGAAATGGGAAATAATAAAAAGGGAGGGGGATGGAAATTTAAAAAAAAATGTGTAGGGAAGGGAATTAAAAGGGAGGGGGGATTTAAAAGGAGTGGGAGAGTAAGGAGAATATTTTTTATTTTATTTTTTATTTTTTTTATTTTTTATTTTTTTTAAAATTAATTAAAAATGGGAATTTTAAAATCGAATTTTAAAAAGTGTTGGAGGGAGGGGAATTAATGTAAAAAGGGATGCAGATTTAAAATTGAAGGGGAATGGGGGTATTATTAATGAGGGGGGGTAATTAAAATGGGATTGGATAATATGGAGATTAATTAAAAAGAAATTGATTAAATAAGAATTAAAATAATCGAATTTAATTAATGGGTGAAGGTATTATATGGAAGGGAGGAGGGATATTAAAAAGCATTTAAAAATTAAGAGTTGGAGGGAACGATGGGGAGGGGAATCGAATGGGTAGGAGGAGTGGGGAATCGAATGGGTAGGAGGAGATGGCGTTGAGATGGGGAGAGGGGGGCCGCGGTGAGGAATGGGGAGAGTGGAGTTAGGCGGATTGTGATTGCGGAGAGGCGTGTGATAGCCACGAGAGGGGAGAGCGCGGAAGGCGTTGTGCGCAAGGAGTGTAGGCAGCCGAGATGGGAATAAGAGCAGTGAGAGGGAACGCATATGGAATGGGAGCAGGTCGGCTGCGTGGGTTAATTAATTTTTAATTTAAGAAAAGGGAGGGCACGCGAGTTGAGTTATGAGCACAGGTTTGAATGCAGCGTGTGAGGTGAGAGTGTATTGGAGTAGCTCGAGGGTCGATTGGGAGGGAGAGCGGTTTAGTGTTGGAGCAGGCCGTGGTGGAGCGTGGTAAGCGTAGGGTTGAGGGTTCAGGCGTGTAGCATGGGGATAGCAGAGTATGGCTGGAGCGATAAGGGTTGCAGGGATTTTTTTATTTTTTATTTTTATTTTTTATTAAAAACAGCAGAGGAGATAAGATAGCTTGTAGAAATTGCAGAACAGTGAAAATTTCCAGCACTTAAACATAATAGCAATCTGCAGAAATTGCTAATAAAACCCAGAAAATTTTCTAATAGCTCAGCAGCAGAAAAACTCAAAATTATCTTCAAAAACCCTCTCAGCAGCTCAAAAATGCAGAATTTAAAATGCAGAGATTGCAGAAAAAATAAGCAGTGAGAAAACCTTCAGATGCACAAGGCTGCGTCTCCAAACCAATTTCTGAATGCTGCAAAATCACTGAATGCTGCTCCTCTTCAAAACACTGCTGCTCTTCTCAAAACAAATTCCTGAATGTGGCAAAATCACTGCTGCAAAAATCCTCCAAATGCTGCAAAAATGCCAACAATTTTTGCAGATATGCACACGCCATAAACACAAATGGCTTAGTCAATTTGGAGCAGGGCCAGGAATCGCCCGCTCTGATACCATGTTAAACACCATGTTGAAGCACACACATGGTGTATGAGGAAGATGAGCACACACACACAAGAGACTCAACACAATTAAGGATAAGCGTGAGGCTTTCTTATTTTCCATTATACAAAGATGTACATTTATAGTACAATGGTGTGAATCTTGGTTTCACATTCCAAGGTCACTTGGACTCCATTGTGACTTTTCGCATTCCACACCTACCCATGTAGGATTAGGTGTTCCAACAGGTATGATCCACTGACATGTTGGAGGTCTCCAGCTAGCAAATATGTAGTTGAGATCCTCAAAATTCTTTAAAAACTCCTCGCTATGAAAACAGGACATTTTTAGGCAGTTTTGTAGTGAGTTTTAGTAGCATAGGAAAAATGGCTTTTCCATGTATCTCTTTGACTCCTTTGTTGTTCCAGTACCTTTAGTATTCCATGAAACTTTGCAAACCATCAACCTCCCTCCATAAAACTTGAAAAAATTGAGTTTTAAAGCAAAAATACACCTACAGGAATTTTCGTAGCGTATTTTTGGCCTCAAGCTTGAGGTACGCTACAAAACTGTGTAAAAAACCAGAATTTGTTGAGTTTAAAGTTTTCTTCAAAAATTGTTCTCCAACTGCAAAATTTGGGTTCTCTACATGTTATGAACCTTGTCAAACACATTCCAACTTAATTTTTACTCCTGTGGTGCTTCATCTTCATTCACAATCAATTGACTGATGGGCTCTTCTATCACGTTCATCTTCAACCCTTTCTTTTCCAATTCCACCTGAATTAAATCCAATTGCTCATGAATATCTTCCACTTGGTCTTTTAATGCCTAGTTCTTGGATTGCAAGTGAAAGTTTATCTTTTTGATGTGTTTAACTTCTCCTCTTAATGGCTGAGTCCACTTTATCAACTTTTATGTATTGTCCAAGGTTTTTGAAACACTTGTGACTTGATCTTCCCAGATTTTCCTCAATTGTTCAAACTGAACCTTCTCAGCTCTGTGTTTCTTTTCCTCTTGCTTCAAGAATGATATCCCTTTAGCCGCCTCCTCAAACTACTCTTTGAGGGTTTAAATTTCTGATTTTTCAATAATTTTCTCTTTACCCTTTCTTTGTTTGATAACCAGTTCTTCTTTCGCAGGTGAAGACAAATCTATGATGCTTGTTGGCTGGGAAACAACTTCATTGATTTTCTCAGTCTCTTTGCTGCTTTCCATTACCTTCCTTGCATGTCTGGTCATTTGCTTCCTAGGTTGAAAAATGAAACCAACATCATCACCTGCAAACTCTAGTTTTTTAGCAGTTTTACCTTTCTTCAACTTTCTTCCTCCATCTTCAATGTCTTCAGCTTGCACAATGGATGATTCTTCAATGTCAATTGCATGCAAGATATCCTCCAAGTTTCCTTTAGCCATTGTATGGCTCCTAAAGACTCTTTTGTTGGAAATACTGAGAGGGGGGGGGGGTGTGAATCAATATTCCTTTCAATTAGAGCATTAATTAATCTTCAATTTTTATCAGTGTTTGTACAATGATAGCAGTAAACAAAAGGAACACAAATGCACACAGTTTTTAAGGTGGAAACCCTCTCCGAGACAAAAAACCACCTGAATTCTTTTCTAATTATTCTTTACTATTCAACTTCAATTGAAAATAAAGCTCCAAATTCCTAGAATCTTGAAAAGCATTCTTCTCCATCTCCCACTGGATGGACGCTCCAACGCCCGAGATTCTTCTGTAGTCAACTGAATGGATGCCCCAACACCCAATGAGCTACAACTCACCTTAGCACCACCCTACCACCCTGAATTTTTCATAGGCTTGAACCTACTGGTGACTTCATGCACCATCCTGGCACCACCCTACCACCGTATAGAAGAATAAAAGAAGAATGGACTCTCCTGCCAGGGAAAATGGTCCCCTTTACAATGATATAGAATGATGTAGAAGAATAATACACACTAGACCATAACCCCAACTATGACACAACCACCTAATGATGATCCTAGATCTCCCGACACTGCCTCTTCAACTCTTGGCAGATAGACACTAGTACAATTTTTAGAATGATGTATTTACTATGACTTAGTACAATGATACCTTTACGGTGACTGTATGCAGTGGTGCCCACTTGAAGTCTTCATGTGATGAACTTCTTTCTGATGTTTTGCACCTTGATTTCTGCTCTTGTCGTGCTACCCTCTGTTGCACCTTACTTTGCTTTGCTACCCTAGAAATTCTAGTCCTTTGCAACCCTTGACAACAAATGATCTAACTTTTTCTTGCCTTCTAGGAGCTCGATATTGAATCTGGTGTGTCTCTATTATTTTAGATCCTCATTATGTGATTTTCGGTTTTATAGTAGTCCTCTGAATCTTCTTTCCAATGCCACAGGTTTGACCCAATTTGGATTCTTCAAGGGAGAGTTATTCCCAATCTCTCACAATGACCTAATTATGGACTGGTTCAGTAGAGCGAAATTGTACGACATGCCACGTGTCACTATTTCTTCATTCGGCTCTGAAATTAATATCGAAAAAACTAAAGTTCATGCACTATCTACCAATTTTTATAGAATTCCAATCTGATACTCAGAGAAAGTTATGATGATTTTCCCAAGGTCACTTCTTTGAAATGAAGTTCAAGAGCTTGCAAAAACACTAACTTCCACAGATCATATCTCCGGAAATATTATGCACCCTGATCTGAAAGTTTTACAGGAGCTTGCTCAGGATTTTGGCTTCACCTCATAAAAATTTCAGCTTCTGAACCTCTGTAGAAAATAAGTTAGAGCGCAGATTCCACAATGACCTATTTCAAGTAGTTAAATCCCTACATAGGGAGGATATGAGGATCACAATTTATATAAATGCTTAGGTTGAGAGGGGCTTCAACAAGTGAACGTGGGAGGTATTTTAGGAGCTTAAAATTATTAATTATTTACTTTTCAATGACCCATGCCACAACCCCATGGGGTTGTATCCCACTAACTGGGGTTACAAACTTCAAACATGAATATCTCTCAAACCGTGAAGAATTACGTGGCGTGCCATACATTAACGGAAACTTCTCGAAAAGTAGAAACCATCAAAGGCATTCTTGACACAGAATATAGGAATTTGGTACGTAAAAATTCCCTTGCAATATTGGGGTAGCCCTTGGTGCTGCTTGGGTTGACATCAATGAAAATAATTGATCAACATATTTTGTTGCCTTGTTTGCTAACTATCTGCTTCTGTTTTGCAGGTGTTGTTTTAGGTGTGTCATTCTTCTACAAAGGCTTTGCCTCCATGATTACTGGTTCTAAAGGAGATGATCTATTTCCTTCTTCAACTTCCTCTGCCACAGCTGGTGATGAAATTTTTATAGGTTTGGAGGCTTTCTTAGGAGTGGCAACGTCAATTTCATAACCACTCATGAAGAAGAAGGAAGTCTAATCTCTTTCTAACCTCCTCAGTTCTTCTAACACCAAAAAACTAATCAAACCATGATGAAAAAGAGAAGTTTAATTGCCCTTTGTTTTGATTTGAACCTTATCTGACATTTTCCCTAGACTTTTCTATAAATAAAAAGGCAAGTCAAGTGACTTCTTACCCACAAAATGTAGGAGACGCCTGAGATGATAGGAGTAGACCATGTGAAACCTTCCTTCATAGGTAAAATACCTTTGGATGCCCATCAGAATCTTTGAATAATTGTCCTTCATAAAACTCTTAGGGATAGAATTTGTCAGATCAATTCACTGTGTTCTGGTTTGATAAACTCTTTGCAATCCTGCATTGTGAATTTGATGCCTTTAAACCATTTTTACCTTCCTCTAGGGATTCCTGTTGCTAATGAAATGCTCTATGGTGTCATTGTAAGGTTCAGAATTCCAACCTTTGAAGTTGTTCCTGTGAAGCTGGTAGCAAAATATTTGGAAACCTGTAAATGAAAGCCTTGCAACCTCCGACAGAATTGCAAGCAACCAGTTCTTCTGAAAACCTCCATGGCAGTTGGGTCTTCATTGAGTGAATTCATGTCCATGGGCTCATACTTATGGCAATGACCACCTTTATTTGTTTTCCTTCTTGCAGCCATGGGTGCTTTATAATATTCATAGGCTCGCTTGCTTGATGACACTAGAAAAGTTCAAATCTGCCAACAATCTGCTTGGCTCGATGAAGCAGATCTCCAGGGATCGACTTACATAAAAGTATAAAGCGCAATATGAAAAAAGGCTAATTTAGGTAAGGTTTTATGGTTTAAATGACAACTCATGCTTCAATCATGACACAAACATGCCCAAAAAGGTAATCATGACCTCAGACATGGCTATGTGCCTTTTAATTAGCCATAACAAACTTGAATGACCTCCACCCTAACTCCACCAAACATAGAATGACACTTCATAGCAAATTTGACAAGACAGGTTAGAAAACAAATTTTCGTAGCGTAGTTAGTTTAGCCTCTGACAGATTCGCTATGAAACTATTAGGCAGTTTAGTAGCGAAAATTGTTGTTTTCCTGTGTAAAACGCTACAAAAATTTGAAAAACTGACAAATGCGCCCTTTTTTTATTTTAAATGCATGGGGAATGAAATCTGACACCATATGAGGACTAATTTGACATGAAATGACATAAATGGAGGTGATAATGAAACTTAGGATAGGCTAAAAAATGTAAAATTTTGCCTACACCACCTTGAAATGGCTTAGGAGACCTTATCCATTTGGTGAGTGAACTATATGACCATGTCAAGAAATGTTTCATAATTTTGTGAGTGAACAATTTTAACCAAGGAAGTTTTACTTCTATGATGTGTTAGAATTACAATTTATCAAAATCATTAATGAACACATGCAGATATAATCAAGAGGAACACATGTCAACAATCACACAACAAAACACAAGACGTTTAATAACAGAGTTCGTCCAGACTTATGGACTACGTCTCTAGGCCTCCGTGTCTCGATGGTGTTGGCCGCTTTATATGGTGATGTAAATGGTTATGGTTTACATGGACGTTGTTGACTTGTCATACAAGGAAATGGGCACTCAAAATGAGTGGAAAAGTCTCTCCACGAGACATTCCGCTGCAGGGAACTCTCACTCATACATACCTCCTATCAGCATGAAAACTTCACACATGGTGACAAAGAGTATCCTGGCATCAAGGAAACAAATGGATCTCACAACATAAATCACCATCCATGATAAATGCATACCACATCAAATAAAAATAAAGATTATGCATCGTACATCAAGTAGAAATCGACAACAACAAATAGACATAAAGATTCTGCATCATACATCAAGCAGGAATTGACATGACATAAAGCATCTCACAGTAAATATAAATGAATTACATGGCAAAAACACTTCATATACCTCAAATTTGATGTTGGCTGAAGAATAAGTCACTCAGTTGTTGGATCTGAATGCACCATTGAAATCATGGCGTCGAATGGAATGAAATCGACTATCCACACGTTGAAATACAGCACTGTCATTCCAATATGGAAAATGGCTAAAAAATCGAGACCTCTGTTGCAGAAACTAACACCACCATCAGGTTCGTGTCACCGAGAGGTGTAAAATCCATATAATTTTTTTCTAATTTGGACACTGGGAAATTTTGGCCCTTCTGAAAATGATGCTTAATCAGGGTTCCACTGCCCCTGCTCATTGTTTCGTGCCTCGGTCTGCGTGCCACTCGTCAATTCTGCTTCTCTATACTAAATAAAGGTTGAGTTTAAATATGAAAATTTGGGTATACTTTACCACGAGTGGTGGTTTGGTGTAATGGTTAAAAGTGGAAATTGATAGCAGAGAGTTCAAGGGATCAAATCCCGCCCCTCCATATTTGTGTTGTATTTGTTTAAAAAATATTTTGTGGTGTTGCCCATTTGGGAGTTGGCCACGTGGGATGTGCGGGTTTGACCCCACCAGCACCCTTATCCATTTCCTCGCCTCTGCGGTTATAATGTTTATGTTAACGTTTCATATATATATACCACAACCATATCATATAGTACAAAGACATAACGTTGGTTTGTGTAAGGTTTAACGCACACACACACACACACATATAAAATTAGGTTATAAAAAATGTTATATATAACCATTTTGTTATGGTCACATTTTAATATGGATGTGGTTGGTTTATTAGTAATAAACCAGAATAACCATTTAACATATAATTTTTTTGTTTTATATGTATTTTTTATATGGTTATTTTTTTAATATATTTGTTTTGTCTTTTATGCAAGTTGAGGACCAATGGAGGAGTGTCATGTGTCAACAACTGAGGAGTTTCCATGTGGGTCCCACATGCTTACTGGGATGCCATGTGGCATGATGTGGGCCCCACTTACCTTGCCTTAACAAAACTTCAAACTGATCTAACTTTCTTATACGAGCTCAGATTGATGCGTCGTTTGCACCGTTGTGATAAGGGTGATGAGCTTTTCAATATGTTGTGACCACCAACAACCCCCCTTTTTATTTTAGTATTAGTAATAATACTAAATAAATGGGGACCCTTAGTTAAAAAATCCAAAAAAAATCAATTAGGATTTGTTTGCCTTTCAAATAAAACTTTCTATCATAAACCTATAAGAAATCCCTTAGAAAGAATATTTATAAACACTTAAGTTTATGATAGATTATAATAAAATTGCTCTTGAAACAATATAGCGCATCCATAACAAAAATAGTATATAAAAAACGCATTGATCGCAGATCGCATAGCGCAGAAAACAGAAATGATTAACGAATATCTTTTGCACTCTTACTTATTATGCGCTTTCGCGATTTTGCGCTTTTGCGATGTTTTCATTTTGCGATTGTGCGCTTTTTGTGATTCTGCGCGTTTGCAATATGCGCTTTTGTGATTTTTGCGATATGCGCTTTGCGCTATTGCACAATTCCCGTTTTTGCGCTATTTTTATGACTGTAATGATTTCATTTTGTGATTTTGCGATATTGCGACATTGCGATATTGCGACATTGCGATATTGCGATATTGCGCAGCAAATCGTAGATCGCAATGTCGCAGATTCATGTAGGCGCACTATCCCGAGGCAATCTTCCCATATGTCAAGTCCGTTATGCGCTTTAATGATTATATTAAATGATTGGATTGATTATTATTGTGAAAAGAGATTGTGTTTAGATTGAAAGTCGTTTCACAATTTAAATATTATATTTCATCCGCTTTCACATTCAAAACAGTCTCATCACCTTTCTTATATCATTACTCCCATTTATTCGTAAAACGCAGGCACGAAGGAGCAGACCACTATACAAAGCTTCCGCTAAACGCTATGGGTAAGAAGGAGAAGAGCTCAAGTTCTGAGAATAAAGAAATGGCTTCGCTATACGCAGACACCGCCTGTAACAAGGACGCCGGTATATCCACTTGGGAAGAAATGTATAATCTGTTAGAGGAAGAAAAGCCTGTGGTGATGAAAGTTGTGGCTACAGCAGGTTCTAGTAATACATCTGAAGCAACCCTCAAAGAACTGGCTTGTTCATTTCCGCATAGGATAGCGGCAAGGCCAAGGATTCTCCCATATACGGACATGGTGAAATGGGTGCTGGATAGCAATGATATTTCAGACAGGCAATTTAAAACTCCATCTGAAGAGCTAATCGGGTCATTCTCCACGGAAGACGTGAGGCTGATGTATAAGTTGCCGAAACCTCATGCCCCTTATAATAAGCAATTTATGAAAGAATTTGCCAAAGAACATGCGAATTTCTCAGAATTCACACAGGAATGGACCAAAAGAGATGAACCATTGAAGAAAAACAAACGCGGGTGGACAGTACCAAAAAAGGATGTTTTAGACGCTGTTCACAAGTTCAAATATCCAAGTGGGCAAATTGACACAGTTTCTACCACAAGATAAGGTATGTAAGTTTGCCAAAATTATCCTCTATAGAGCTTTTAGAAGTTACTAAAGAAGTTGTTGGAGGTCAAGAGTTCTCAGAGAAACATAAAGCTCTTCTTAAGAAAATTCAGGAGTTGAAGAGACTTGAAATAACTGTAAGACAAAATGAGGAAACATTGACCAAATTCAAGGCACTTGATGCTGAGTAGGGAAAAAGATGTGGAGCGTGTTCGGCACAGAGAAAAATTACTGCAAAAGGTCAAATCGATAAAAAAGAAACTACTTTGGCTAAAGTATGATATGAGAAAAAGGCAAAAGACAGAAGAAGGCAGAAAAGCTGGTGCACCCATTGTTAATGAAAACCATAAAGAAATACTGTTCAAAAACTGGGATGCACAAATCAGAAGGGCAGAAAAGGCAACAGAGGAGGCGGCTATAGCGGCAAACACTCTCACTAATTGTGTAAATGATAATTTATACAAAGCTAACTTGATTTCAGAAACCGTTCTAGGATATCTCCCACAGGCAAATCAATTGCAGGCAGAATGGAGGCAAAAGGCAGAAGAAAGAGAAAAATCCATCCAAGGGTTGACAAGATTGAATTGGGACTCATACTGGATGTATTTGGTGAAGCCACACAGTCAGCACAGTGCACTCAATTGTATTATCAATGCTACAGAGAAGATTGCTCCTACGCTTGCCGACTCTGTCTTTTCAGGACAGCTGAATTCTGAAGTCGGTCAACCGCATCTTCTCAAAACTATGCTAGATGCCTACAAGAGCAAAGATCAAGTTAATATATAGATAGATTTAGTTTTAATTTCACTGTATTTTAGCCTAGGAAAAGGACGGTCATTGAACCGAATCCTTATTTTTTGTAATAAACTATTTTTAGAGTTAGTTAAGTAGTATTTAAACCCCTCTCATGCATTTAGAGAGGGGTCCTGGATCTTAATATTTTTGGACTTGGAGATTGCATTTCTGTACTCCATTGTCTCATATATTTTTTGAAAAGGATCACATCTGGTGATTTTCATGCGGAATTATCTTTGAAGTGTTGCATTTATGTACCTTTGGAATTTGATTTTGCATTATAGTTACTGGATAGAGTATCAGATTGCATTTGAAGTCATCAAGATGAGCAAGGTATTTCTATCTGTTTACTGTTGATCTCTTTTGTTTTATGATATTCGTTTTAAAATTGCTATCATTTATATGTATATTGGTTTTCACAACGTTTCCTTTTATATATCATTTCTAAGTATAATTGAAACGTTATTTTTCATAGTTACATGTAAATGGTATACAATGATGAATGCAATATGTTTATATAACTCTGTTTAATTTCTTAAACAGAGTTATCTTTATTTGTTTCTGCATATTTCGATTTAATTAATAATACATTTTCATGGTTATTGTTGAATTGGAACAATCTTAAGTTGTATTCACATATAGCTACCCAGGTTAATGTTAGAATTTCTTTATCAGTATTTAGCTTAAATTAGATAGTTTTATTTCAGTTAGTTTAGTCCCATTTCCACCCATCCAATCCAATCCATTTAGTTACAAGGAAACTGGTCCTTTAAATCCATTCGGAGCCACCACACCAAACGGAAAAGGAGTTGTCTTAAGGTCCCGACCGGGTGGTTTTCCCCGATGTTTGAAGCAGAGATTTTCTAGGCTTCAACACAATCTAAAGCTGATTTTTCCACCTTCCTGTCACTTTTAATTTCGAGCTTTCATAAGCCCTCTTTGTTCCGTGAGTGTCTCTGGAGCCACCTAGATAAGCAAAGGTTAGTCAAAGTGCTAATCCTAGATCATCTATTATCGAACTGGTTTTTTAAGTCACTCTTGCCACCCCTTTCTAAAGACTTTTTCTTGTCTAGTGCAGTCACAGAAGACCATTCCATCCATCGTGCACAACATCTAGATCTCATCTATTTTCAATCTGGCACGTTGTATGAGTTACTACCCCAGGCCCTGGTAGCCTGAATCCTCCCAATACTCAGTTACCTGAAGCACATGCTAACATCCTCGTTGGCACAATTTCCAGTGTAGCTGTAAAACAACTCAACAGGCAAGATTCCTAGCCATCTTTGGCTGCCACCACCCCTAGCCAATCGACTTCTCTTCCTACCGCTTAGGTACACTCTATGTAGTCTACACAAAAACCTAGCGGCAAAAACAAGAATAATAAGAAAAAAACCACTCATTCTGAAGAGTAGCCCAACACTCAGAATAATATTAATTAGAGAAATGCTACTAAAAATGACAAAGGAAAGAAGAAACTTAGGAGATTCCCTTGAAAAATTTGGGACCACTTGACATATAAATTTCCTTGGCTGCAAGAATGCACATATTTTATCACGCAAAAGAACTATGGAAGGACACATGTCGTCCTTCATACTCCCTTTCCTAACCCACAACAGCAGCAACACATGGTTGTAAACCTACCACAACCCCCCCAAAAGGGAAACAGTGGTACTCATCCTTCTGGTGAAGGATCATCTGGAATTAATGGCATGGAGACTATTGAACTCCAACCCTGAGATAAAATCTATGGAAATCCAGTCATCGAGGCTCACAGACCTGGTTTAATTTCGAATCCATGACCACCTAACAATCTGCATATCGAAAGGCCTATTGTGACCTTGTCATTCGTCCCTACAAAGGGAACCTTCAATGCACGAATCATAACACCTGTGCACGTGTTGCCCAGAACTACAACTTTGTATAAGACTTGGCGCATGAACCATCAGCCATGTCTGCACTCAAAGTGTTGCAAACCTACCCAGCACAAAGGAAATCCCTGATTTCATCCATTGGTGCAATTGACATGGAAAAATGCAAACCTTGCCTTTCACACCAGCTTACTTTCCAGGTTCAAGTTGTGTCGAAAGGGGGACCAATCCATCACACTGTCATAGATGAAGGTGCTTTGACCTGCGTAACGTCAACTGCGTGTTGGCTCGCTTTGGGTTCTCCTACCTTGTCTCCGCCCTCGAATTCCCTCACCACACCTTCCTCCCAAAATGCTACCTTGCTAGCTACCCCATTACAATTAGTGGGAAAACGATAATTGTGGACATAGAAGTCGTAGATCCTCATCTCAACTATAATATTTTGTTGGGTCGCAGTTGGTCTTAGTTAATGACTGCCATTGTCTCTTCGGTTTTCCGACTCATCCTTTTTCCATTGGATGGGAAGATAGTTACAGTGGACCAGCTATCCTTTTGCACCCCTGATTATTCCTCATTACCTAGCAACATTGTGCCCTTAGTAGGAGGAGTTCCTGACTCTTACGTCAGCGTCGGTACCAGTCTTCTGAAGGCATCTTCCCTGAGGGGTTTCTTTCCTCTCTCGCCACCTAAGGTTCCACACACAATTTCAATGATATCCACCATCTCAGATGGCTCTATCGATCCCTGGATCCTACTGGCGCCTTCATAAATTGATTCCTATAGAGATCAGATGCCATAATCACCAGTTGAGTTGGCTTATCAAGCCATCCAATCAACATCTGAACCCTCCACTGATTTGGTTTTGACCAATGGTAACACCCTCTCACCCACCGCAGTTCCTTCTAAGGATCTCCTCGATGAAGTCCTGCCTACAGACGAAGCTATCCGAGAGATCACGTCTCTAGAGGAACGACCTTGGGGAGAGTTTCATCACCATGCTTCGATGTTTGATTTAGACGTGACCACTATTCAAATCCTGTCTTTTGACCCAACTGAGATCGTTCTGTTCGCTTACACGATTGTTCAAACTATTGACATGGAAGGGAACATGGGAAATATTTCTAAGACCATGCTTATAGATATCTCGGTCAAAACAGGTATCGTGAAAAATATACAGATTAGAGTGTATTGCAGTCCAAAGGAAATTGAAATCTTCACATCCATTTTTAAGGAGTTTCGTGATGTTTTTTCTTAGTCTTACGACGAAATTCTCGGCATAGATCCTTCTATAGTCAAGGACGAAATCAAGATTTATGACAATACCAAGCCTGTCCAGCAACGACTCTGACCTTTTCAGCCTCACAAAGTAGCAGCTATCAAGACAGAAGTCGAAAAACTCTTACACGCTGGTTTCATCTATCTCGGTCCTCTAATGGAACGGGTATCCAATCCAGTTCCCGTAGATAAGAAAGAAGGCACCATCCGAGTCTATGTTCACTATCGTGATCTAAATGCCGCTTTTCCAAAAGAAAATTATCCTACTCCGTTTATAGATAATATTATTGATGATTGCATCAGATGCGAATCTTTCTCCTTCATGAACGGATTTTCGGGATATAACCAGATAGCGATTAAAAAACATGACTAGCATAAAACCGCCTTCATTTGTCCTTGGGGCACAATTGCGTATCGTAAACTCCCATTTGGTCTAAAGAATGCTGGGGCCACTTTTTAAAGGGCCATAGACTATGCATTTCATGATATCAGACACATTGTACAAGCTTACTTAGATGACCTTCCGACTCATTTCAAGAAACGAGCCCATCACCTTGCACATATTAGAGAAATATTTTTTCGGTGTAGCTTCTACAACATATGTCTGAATCCGCATAAGTGCGTATTTTTTGTCGAGTCTGGACATCTTCTTGGATTCATTGTCACCAAGCATAGGATTAGGGTTGTTCCCGATATGGTAAAGGCAATTGTTGAATTACCTATGCCACAATCCATTCTGCAACTTCAACATTTACAAGGGAAGGTAAACTTCTTATGTTGCTTCATCATAAACTATGTCGGAATGACGAAAGGCTTCATGTGCTTACTCAAGAAAGGGGTTTTTTATATGTGGGATGCTCAAGCTCAACTGTCGTTTAACGCCCTAAAACAGTCACTCGTTTCCGCCCCACTTCTAAGTGCCCCCAACTATTCGTGCAACTTTCTCTTATACCTGGCATCCTCACCATCCTCACTGGGAATGGTTTTGGTTCAAGTTCACGATGATGATAGTGAGAATGTGATTTATTATTTGTTAAAAGGTCTCATTGGACCTGAATATGATATTCACATGTGGAGAAACTATCTCGCGCAGTGGTCTTCATTATCACCCGCCTCCGACACTATATATTTCTATGACATACTACCATAATTTCTTTGGAGAAATTATCCCATGCGACACATCTTGTCTCATCAGATCATTGGAAGAAAATATTACAAATGGAATGTAATCCTCCAATAGTTTGATTTGGTTTTTGCTGCTGCCAAAGCTAAGAAATCTCTAGTCTTTGCCGAATTACTGTCGAATCTTCCCAAAATTGACCTAGAGGAAGTAGTTCATGATCCATTTCCTAATGAATCCATCTATCTGGTCAATTCTACTGATCCTTGGTACAGGGACGTTCTTGTCTACCTCCAAACTCAACGGTTCCTCCCAACTCTCACGTGAGACAACCGTCGTCGCATTCGTCACCAAGCGAAACACTATCTCATGTTGAACGGTACTCTATATCGTCATGGTTTCGATATAGTTATTTGACGTTTTCTCACTCTTAATGAGGCAGAACATGTTTTAAATGACTGCCATGATGGGTCGTGTGGTGGCCATCTTTCTGGCATAGCTACTGCCCAAAAAATCTTGCTTGCAGGTTACTACTGGCCCACTTTCTTTAAATATTGTGTCACAATGGTCCAAAAGTGCCATCCATGTCAAATTTTTACGAAGAAAATGCACGCCCATCCTGCCCCTCTGCATCCAGTTATCTCTGTCGATCCTTTCGCTAAATGGGGAATAAACTTTGTCACATGCAATCCCACTTTTATTGATGGAAATAGCTACATCATATTTGCGATCGACTACTTCATAAAATGGGCTAAAGCCATTCCCACTTTTTGGGCCAATGGAGAAACCACTTCTCTCTTCTTGTTCAATCAGGTTATCTATCATTTCGGTGTACCTTGCTCGATTGTCACAGATCATGGTTCAAAATTTCATAACCAAATGATGATGGAGTTAACTTCCATGCTAGGTTTTGGACAAGATTAGTCTTCGTCCTACGTCACCATTGCTCATATGAAATGCAGACGGTCACTATCCGTCTATAAATCATTATCGTGACAGACTCAATGTCACCACAACACCTATACTTTTCGCGACGCCACCTTTGGTGACGTTCGGCTTTTGGGCATCTAAGGCTCTTGACCTCACCAATGAGCTTATGGTGACCATTTTCGCCCCTCACCAATGTGCTTTTTTCTTGTAGTGCCTGATTCTCCCGAATCCATTCCTTTGCCCTTGGAGCCTTACTTGCCCCAAACATGACATCAGAAAATGAGAGTGCCTCATACCCATATAAGGCCCAGAATGGAGTCATGGCGATAGAAATATGGTGAGTAGTGTTGTAACAATACTCTCCCAAGTGGAGCCAATGCAGCCAAGCTCTCTGCTGCCCTGCTACATAGTTCCTCAAGTAGCCCTCTAGCCACTTGTTCACTATCTCAGTCTATCCATCGGTTTGGGGGTGATAGCTAGTGCTTGGAGTCAAATCAGTCCCCGCTCACCGGAAAAGTTCTTGCCAAAAGCCACCCATGAAGCGGCTATCCCTATCACTCTCTATGGTCCTTGGGAGACCATGGAGTCTAAATACATCTCTGAAGAAGAGCTCAGCTACCTGTGAAGTATTATAATGTGCAGAAATGACAAAGAAATGAGAGTATTTTGTTATTCTATCAACAACTACAAAGATACAATCCTTACCCTGTACTGTCGGTAGGCCAATGATGAAGTCCATAGAGATGCTTTCCCACTTCCCATCCGAAATAGGTAATGGCTACAATAACCTAGCAGGGTGGGTGTGTTCTCCCTTATTCTACTGAAAAATGGTGCACCCTATGACATGTTGGAGCACATCCTCCTTGAGACCCTTCCATGAGAATCTCTACCGTATGGTCCGATAAGTCTTTGTAAAACCTTCATGACCGGCAAGTGGGGAATCATGTGATGCTATTAGGATATTCTCCTTGAGCTTGGAATTCTTAGCCAAGAAGATCTGGTCCTGGTAATAGATGATCTCATCCATCACCCTATACCTCTCATCCGATACCACCCCATCAAGTATCTCACATGCAAAATCATCTTTGGAATACTCAACTAAAATTTGAGCCTTCCAATCTGCGTCCATGCCCCTCAAAGACAGTGTTGTAGGCCTCCTGGATAAAGCATAAGCTACTACATTGCTCTTCCCCTTGACATATTCTATGTCAAAATCATATGCTTGGATTTTTATCACCCACTTCTGTTGTCTCTCCTGGAGTTGTTTTTGTTCAAGGAAGAATCTAAGACTGTTATGGTCAGTCTTCACCTTGAACTTATTCCCCACCAAGTATTGCCGGAATTTGGCTAATGCATGCATGATAGCCAACATCTCTTTATGATAGATGAGGTATAACCTCTCATGAGGGAGCAGATTCCTGCTCTCAAAGGCTATAGGATGCCCAACTTGCATCAAGACTACTCCAATCCCTTCACTTGATGCATCACATTCTAGAACAAAAGGTTTATAAAAATCAGGCAAAACCAAAACAGGACAACTACTCATTACCTCTTTGAGCTTATCAAAATACCTCTGCATTGTAGGTGTCCAATGGAAATCTCTCTTCTTTTTCAAGTCTGTGAGTGGTGCTACTAGCTATGAAAACCCTTTCACAAACTTCCGGTAATAAGTGCATATGCCCACAAACCCCCTAAGTCCTGTGACATTCCTGGGCTCAGGCCAATCTCTAATAGCCTAGATATTTTCCTCATGTACCCTCACTCCATCCACTCCTATGATGTGCCCCAAATACAACATCTCTGTGAGGCAAAATTCACATTTGGAGAGCTTGGCATAGAATTTTTTCTCCTTGAGGATATGTAAAACTGTCTCAATATGATGCAGGTGCTCCTCCCAAGTGCGGCTATAGATAAGAATATCATCAAAGAAGACCAACACAAAAATTCTCAATTGACCATGGAAATTGTGGTTCATGCAAGATTGGAAAGTTGCTAGGGCATTGGTCAATCCAAAGGGCATCACCAGAAACTCAAAATGCCCATAGTGACATCTAGACACTATCATAGGGATATCTTTCTCCCTCACCTTGATTTGATGATACCAAGATCTCAAATCAATCTTGGAGAAGTATTTAGAACCCCTCAACTCATCCATGAGTTCATCGATCCTGGGTATAGGGTATCTTTTCTTCATGGTATTCTTGTTCAAGGCTCTATAATCAATGCACATCCTCAATGTGTCATCCTTCTTCTTTACCAAGACCACTAAAGAAGCAAAAGGACTAGTACTAGGCTAGATGTGTCCTAGAGCTAGAAGGTCTTGGATGGCCCTCTCAATATCATCCCTATAATCCTTGGGGTGCCTATAAGGAGTGGTGATTACTGCTTGGATCCCTTGTTCCAACTCAATAGTGTGTTCAAACCCTCGGTCAGGAGGTCTCCCCAGTGAGATATCTCCAAATATTCTAGAATGCCGATCCAAAAGATATTGAACATCTGGATGCACTGGTGAATCCTTGCCCCTTACTTCCGATATATGCAGTTCCACTACCCATTCAACATCCCCTCTCCTTAGATCTGCCTCCATCCTGTGCGTTGAAACAACCTGAGGGGGGTATGTGTTTATACCCTTGATCTTTTGATACTGTCCATCCTTCCCTTCTGTCCATTCCATCTCCAACGTTCTCCAATTAGTGGTAACTCTCCCAAGAGTGATCAACCACTGGACTCCCAATATGACATTGGTGTCTGGAATGTCTACCTCAAAGAAGTGGGTTGTCAAGGTGTAGGTCCCCATGGTAATGGTTAGTGCTGGAACATGCTTGGCACACTGCAGGGTCATAGCTCCCGAGACCAAAAATGAGAATCCCTCAAACTCCTCCATGTGGATCCCTCTCCTTTGTACCAGCTGTGCATCAATAAAATTATGAGTGGCTCCAATATCTATCAACACAGACACTCTTTGCCTCATAATAGTACCTCTCACCCTCAAAGTCAGATATTTTTGGACCCCTCTTAACGCTGCAATAGCTCCCCCTCTTGGAGCAAAGTCTCCTATGGATGGTACAGTGTTGGCATCCTTCTTGGAGAAGGTCTTCACATGATGTGTCCTTCCTGCAACACATTCTCCCTCCAAATCATGAACATGGAATGTCTTCTTTGGTCCTGAGTAGGTCTCTTGCTACAATAATATTCTTGCCCTGGGCAAGATGTGTTGTAGGTCTCTAGCTTTCTCCGTTGCTTCAAGGAGTGTGGTTGGTTTAGTGGATTTGACCAACCCCAGCAATGGTTCAGCCACACCATTAATAAACACGCATACCTTCCTGCTCATAGTGAATTTAAATACCATCACTGAAATTTGCAAATACTCAACAATATAATCCTCAAGATCTCCCTCTTGTTTGAGCTTGGTTAACTTGACAAAATGGGCTTCCGGATCTCTTGGATGAAATATCTCCACTAGCTTCTTGGTGAAAGCTGAGTATGAAGTGATGTGATGATGCTCAAGTGTGGTCAGTCCATGAAACCACCATTCTTGAGCTTCCCCTTCTAGGTGCAGCGCAACTATCTTGATGGCTTCTATTTCATAAACCTTGTTGAGCTGGAAGTATGTGTCCAGCTTCTCCACCCAAGCCTTGGCTGTACACTTATGTGTCCCATAAAATGTGGGAAATAATAACCCTACCATACTACACTATAGGGTTGATACCTGCATCAAGTTCTCCTCCTTTTGATGAGGATTAACCCTCCTTCCATCATTAATCTGGCAAAACTCCTGAAAGCTCAAGTGCTCTTTGAACCTTTGAGATTAGGGTTCATCTTATTCAAAATACTCTCCCAGGGTTCCCTCCTTATCTCCTCCAGTTATAAATGAAGGCATGGTAGAGCATTGTGGTGCAACTGAATGCCCCATGCCATTTGAAGTGTTGGTGCTTGCCTCATGGAAAAACCCTATAGAATCCCCTTCATGCCTCATCTCCTTGAGGTCCCTTGCAATGTTCTGCAGGGTCTGAAGTAGGAGATTATAAATATCTTCCTCCTCCATTCTGAAGATATATTATCCCCACAAGCTGAGCCAAGAGCAGAGCTCTGATACCACTGTAATATTCCTTTTCAGGAATTTCTACAATATCTTCAATGAGGACATTGTATAATGAAAACCATGCAACAGAAATGAAAAAAAGGCCTTGGATCCTCTTATATATGTTTTATTTAGCTTAAATATTAAATGGCATCAGAAAAAAATGATTCTAGCTACACTAAACAGATCTCCCCAGCTCAAATATGCTCAAAAGCACCCCAATCCCATGACTCTACAAAATAGAATTTCTGAAGACTGCAAAAACGTAATTTTTATTATTCAATATATTGAAAAATATGATTCAATACATATCTGGAGCTTTCATTAATCATAGAATCATAAATGAGAGGTTTGATCAATTTTACAAGCACATTAGAACATCCCGGCAAGGGTTTTCGGCAAAATACCAATGTAAAATGCAGCACTGCAGGAAATAACACAGTCCACTGTAAATATGTATTAGAAAAGACTAAATATGATCTAAAATAGATTAAAAATATAGAAAATTTCCCAATGGCCTCTTTAATAGACTTTCTGGAGTGAGATAGACACCTCCTCCTCCAAAACAAGCACAAAATAGAAGGGTTTAACCCAGCAACTGCTGCACCTGCAGAAAAGACGTAGTTACTGGAAGTGACTGCACTATAGATGATAAAGAATGAATGTAATCAAGTTATATGATGGAAAATAAGCTCAGGACCTTCCCTTTTGATCTCACAACCAAGCTAGACCAAGGTGAAGATGGAATTCCCGCATGAGAATTCTTTGCACTAAATAGTGCTGCAACTACAGCTAAACAACTAAATCTTGAAATTAGTCAAAATACCAAACATAGATGAATACCGAATTCCTTCCTTGATGCTATCTCCTCCTTCTTATCCTTGGTAAGACTCCTCACCCCGGACCCCACTCATTGAAGAGGTGACTTCCTAGAAAATATTCCCCTTTCAAAACTGCGCTGTCCTTGTGGGTTTCCCTCTTGTAGCAGCACTGTTGACTTGGTCAACTGGATCTAGTTCACCTGCATTAACCCTCTTTCACACCAAAGTGGCTTTATTTTCCCTTCTAACCTAATCCCTTTTCACACTGGGATTTGTTTTATTGTCTTTCTACTCTTCTACTACAGAAATGGAGCAATTATAATATTCCTACTAGCAATGGCTAATTGGGAATATTATAGTCCTCCCCGCTCAAAATTTTCTTGCCCACAAGCAATGGTAAAGAAGGATGCTGCAAGATCTTCTCTCCTCCCCAAGTGGCATCCTCATCTGGTAGATTCCTCCATCGAATCAGATATTCCTTAATGACTATGTTCCTTAGCTACCTCTCCCTTGTGTCTAAGGTTTCTTCTGGCTACAAAATTAGGTGGCCCTCATCATCAATAGGGGGGAGATCCATGTTGGCAACTAAATTCCTCCCAATGGCCTTCTTGACACAAGATACATGGAAGATATTGTGGATCTTGCTCCCCTTAGGAAGCTCCAGCTCATATGCTACCTTACTAACACACTTGATCACCTTGTATGGCCCATAGAAGCGTGGTTTGAGCTTTTCACCTCCCTTCTCCTTGAGTGTGGACTGTTTATAAGGCTGAAGATATAGATAGAAAAGCTCTCCTACCTCAAACTATCTCTCCATCCGACCACGGTCTGCATACATCTTCTGCTAGTTCTGGGCAGTAGCAATGTTGTCCTTCAGTTCCCTGAGTATGTCCTGATTCTCTTGAATCCATTCCTTTTCCCTTGGAGCCTTACTTGCCCCAAACATGACATTAGAAAATGAGAGTGCCTCATACCCATATAAGGTCTAGAATGGCGTCATGCCAATATAAATATGGTGAGTAGTGTTGTAACAATACTCTCCCAAGTGGGGCCAACGCAGACAAGCTCTCTGATACCCTGCTACATAGTTCCTCAAGTAGCCCTCCAGCCACTTGTTCACTATCTTGGTCTGTCCATCGGTTTGGGGATGATAGCTAGTTCTTGGAGTCAAATCAGTCCCCACTAACTGGAAAATTTCTTGCCAAAAGCCACCCATGAAGCGGTTGTCCCGATCACTCACTATGGTCCTTGGGAGACCATGGAGTCTAAATACATCTCTGAAGAAGAGCTCAACTACTTGTGAAGCAGTATAATGTACATAAATGGAAAAGAAATGAGAGTACTTTGTTAGTCTATCAACAACTACAAAGATACAATCCTTACCCTGTACTATAGGTAGGTTGGTGATGAAGTCCATAGAGATGCTTTCCCACTTCCCATCCGAAATAGGTAGTGGCTACAATAACCCAGCAGGGTGGGTGTGTTCTCCCTTGTTCTGCTGACAAATGGTGCACCCTCTGACATGTTGGAGCACATCCTCCTTGAGACCCTTGTTTGGTCAATTTAGTGTGTCCTAAATTGCTGCATTTAATTTGTCAATCCGGGAATCGTAAGCTGATGAAGTGCGGCACACTATATGTGCAAGATAACCTATTTCTTAACTTTTTGTCGTTTTTGGTTTTTCTAAGGTGAAAATGGAAATTCTAAAATGAAAAACAAGTTTGGTTATATTTGTTCAAGGAAGTGATATCCCCTATAATGATTTACCAACTTGAAAATTTAAAAGCAAATTGAAAATTACAATGACAAGACTTGAAAAGAAAGTAAAAGTGTACTGCTGAAATGAAAA
>JAXQQM020079534.1:0-160970 GCA_034641835.2 Pinus albicaulis
GTATCACAAAGATCAAAGAATAAGCAATCATATTGCCAACAATGCAATCATTAGTATTCAACCTGCTACTCCCCCTAAACCAGTGCTCTTCCTTAACTTGTGCAATCTGAAACACCTTCAACAGTAAGTTATTAGCAACAGTTTCTGCAAGATCTGTCCTTATTTCTGAATTATAAGACTTTCATCTCAATAAAGAATGCTCTTCATCATAAAGCAACTAGGCTTCATCCATAATCTTCAACACAAGAACCCATGTATCATTTCATTATCATGAGTATAACCAGAATAATGCTTAACAGTGCAATCATCAGCAGTCAGACGGATCCTCCCCCTGGACCTCTGCTCCAGATCTTCAGCTATCAGATAAATTTTCTCATCATCAATGAATACGCGGCTGTGTCAGATGGAACTCGCGTGTATACGCGATTTTGTTTCATATAACCCGCGTATGGAAGGTGAAATATAGAAAATTTCACACCTTCATCTCCTCCCGAGTTTGTACCTTCTGCACCTATCTTTTCCACATCAGATGCGCTGTCAGAAGTAAACATAATCAGAATAATCAAATCAACCATGAGATTCATCATGTATTGCTCCCCTTGTGATGATACATTACTAGATCTTATAATGTATCTCACATCATTCCTGTAGTCAATAAGAAAGGTCAGCTTCAGAAGCGGATGACTGCAGTAGGGTCAGAATTCCCTACGTTTCTGATCGGTCCTTGAATTGAGTGTTTTCTTCAAGAAAATCATTGTCTTCTAGAGCATCCACAAAAGTATCCTTTTCTTCTCTAGATTGATTCTTATTCCATCCCTCCATATTTTTCCAGATTTGTTTAAACTTTCTATTTGTGTGCTGGAAGTTATCCAATTTCTCATATCTGTTCAACCTGCATTCCTTTTCTACATGTCCATACTTGTTACAAGAATAACATCTCATATGTCCAGAAAAATAAGCATAAGAATCATAATGAGTATTTCTAATCTTCCTTCTTTTACAATCAGCTGCTTTATGTCCATACTTGTTACATGAAGAACAATATCCCTTGAAGCTATCAGAGTACCTTTCTGAGTAGAATATGTTTGTTTGTGGTTGAATTGTTCTGCTTTTGCAATTTGCTGCAACATGCCCATAATTATGACATTTAAAACATTCAACGTTATTGAATGAATTCCTTTGAGAATTCATGATTGTTGGTTGATCTTTTGTCTCTTTCAACACTTCAGGTTTAGTATTGACATCCTCTGAATTTTTAGCACTTCCTTGTGAGCTAGATTCTCCTTTAACAATTTCATGGAAACCAAGACCAAGTTTGATAGCAGGAGACCTTTGATTACTCAGAATATTGTCCAAGATGTTAGTACTATCTTGAAACCTCAAAAGTTTAACCTTTTCTTCTAATTTACCTTTAAGAATGTTTACCTCAACCTCCAAGGCTTGACATTGCTTTGTCATGCTTTCTTCTTTCCTTCTTCCATCTTCTACTTGATCCTTCAGATTTAGAATCTCTTCTTTCAACCAATTTTCGTTTTCTTCACATGTTTGTTGCAGCTCTTCATTCTTCTTATTTGATTTCTCCAAATCTTCTTTGAGAGAGATGATTTCTACTTCAAGGCCTTCCTTTTCAAATGGTTGTAGAGGTTCCTCATTCTTCTTACTTGATGCTTCAAGATCTGCTTGTAGAGAGATGATTGCAGCTTCAAGTCCTTCATTCTTCTTGCTTGATTTTTCGAGATCTGCATTTAGATTGTTGATTTCTGCTTCTAGTTCTTTAATACGATTTTGATACTTGTCCACCTGTCCATTCAGCATTTCTATTTGTTCTTTCATTTGAGAGATCATCTCTTTGTTGATAGAATCTTTCTTATCAATTGCTCTTTGTTGTTCTTCATCTTTGATCTTGAGAGCTTTCTCTATTTCCAAAACACTACTTTCACAAAGTTCATTATTGTTTGTACCACCAAGATCATGCAAAGGATGACCCCAATCACTATCTGATTCATCTTCTTCTATTTTCTGAGATATCTCCTTGCTTCGAGTAGCCTTCTTCTTTTTCTTCTTTGCCATGAGCACTTGTAGAGCTTCATCAGAATCTGTTTCATCTTCTTCAATTTTTTCTATACATGATTTCTGAGGTATCTCCTTTCCTTGAGTAACCTTCTTCTTTTGCTTCTTTGCCATGAGCACTTTCAGATCATGGTCAGAATCTTCTTCATCTTCATTGGACACTTCATCATCATCTTCTTTTGCATAATAACTCTTTCTCTTTTCAAATTGTTTCCCTTTACCATGCTTTTCTCTATAAGGACATTTAGTAGCATAATGACCAACTTTTCCACACTCAAAACATTTGAAGGGAAGCTTACCTTTGAATCTTCCAGTACCTAGTTGGAGCTTTCTCACGAAATTCGCTTCTTCTTCATCGAATATATAGCTGGATTCTTTGACAACTTCCTTTTCCTTTCCTTTTGTAGATGCCTTAAAAGCAGCTTCTCTGATTTGGGAAGGACCTCCTTGTCTCATTTCAAAAGCAATCAGAATACCATGCAATTGAACAATAGAAAGAGTTTGCAGATCTTGCCTTTCTTCAATAGCCGAAACTTTAGAGTCAAATTTTGAAGTCAAAGATCTTAAGACCTTTTCCACCAGAGTAGTATCAGTTATGGTTTCACCCAAATTTCTCATCCGATTTACAATATCATCTAGACGAAGAAAGAAACTGGCAACACTTTCATCACTATGCATCTTCAAATTTTCATATTCAATTCTAAGAGTTTAGAGTTTTGCACTTTTTACCTTTGTGTCTCCTTCATAGCTTAGAATGATTTTGTCCCATATTTCTTTTGCTGAATGTAGCTGCATCACTTTAGCAAATTTTGATTCAGACATGCTTCCCAATAAGACATTCACTACTTTGGCATTGATTTCATACTTCTTTCTTTCAGCTGCATCAGTAGGAATACTTGCCGGGTATTGATAACCTTCTTCCACGATTGCCCATACATCTGCACCAAGACTTTGTAGATATGCTTTTGTACGTACCTTCCAGAATATCAGATTGCTTCCATTGAATAGAGGTGGCTTTATAGACATTACTCCTTCTTGACTTCCCATTGCGACGGATCTCCTTTGAGCGATCAAGCTTCTGCACAAGGACCTGCTCTGATACCAATTGTTGGGAAAAATACTGAGAGGGGGGGGTGAATCAGTATTTACTGCATATTCAAAACTTTTTACTTTTTCATTCCTTAAAACCCATACGCTACTTTGATGAAGCCAAGTAGCGTATACACGCGGATATCCTTCATAAAACTCGCGTATACACAGAGATCTAATTATGCCATTAGTTCTTCACTTATATCATTCCATCATTCATTCATTAGATGTTCCATAAACAGTAAACATGTGCAGTAAGAACAGAATAAACCATCACACAAAGAATCACACATGAACACCGGGATTTTTAGGTGGAAACCCAAGTCGGGAGAAAACCACCGCTGCAGTTTCTCAGCCTTCAATATTTTATTATAGAGAAAACATCTTACAACATATGTGTTGGTGCAGACTCTACCAGCACACAGGCACCCACCTGTGCTCGTTTACCAGCCTCTCCTGGAAGGGAGCTCCAACCCCCTGACTCGTTTACCAGCCTCTCCTGGAAGGGAGCTACGACCCCCCGATCTCGTTTACCAGCCTCACCTGGAAGAGAGCTACAACCCCCTGACTGAAGGCTACAACCCTCAGCACCACCTTGGACCACGTTTCATCAATTTTCACACTGGATCCAACCACTTCAATAGAACAACATTTGCAGGCCACATTTCATCATATTTTCATACTGGACCCTTTCCATACTTTTAAGCACAAACATATATCACCAACAGATACTTATCAACACAGATCAGACAGCAGAAACACAGCAGAACAGATCAGATATTTCATACCCCTTGGTTCAGCAAACCCTAGTTTGCATACGCGCTTTCCCTTCACTGATGTCGCGTATATACGCGCTTCCGTCCACACAAACCAGCGTATACCTCAGTGTATATTTCATTGCGCATATGCGCTTTATCTTCAGCGAAGCTGCGTATATACGCGCTTCCTCTGCGGCGAAGTAGCGTATAGATCTTCAATCATTACAGAGCAGCATACTTCATCAGATCAGATATTCAGTTCAGATCTACCCTTTTGCTTCAGACAGATGTTCGCCTAGATGCTCGCCTCATCACAGATCTAAGTCTTCCATAATCAGATCTAGCAAATACAAGAGCAATTCAGATCTAGATCCCCTTCTTCATCATTGGTGCATCATACATTCAGATTTATCATTCAAGTGTAGCCCTTTCCATTCAGATATACTTCAGAGAGAAGTATTCATTCAAGCTCAGACATCTTGCACCCACACTCATGATTTGCACAATGAATTTCTTCTCCTTATATAGGTTTATCTTTTTTTTCAATACCACGGGCCCCTTTTTACACTGATACCATGGGTAGAAAACGATAATACCATGGACCAAAACAATACCATAAGCCCAAAACTACCTGGATGGGGTCAATTAGGCGGATCATTACCCAATACAATGGGTCAATACCATGGTGATTACCCTTGGTTTTGCACTTTTTGAGCACTTTAGCCCATACGCTACTTGGAACGTTCCTTTCCGCGTGTATACGCGACTTTCCCTAGGCCAATCTGCGTATACCAAGAAACATACTCTTTTTCATCATATAATTAGCACATGTTGAATTCCTTTCTTCATTGCCTTCTGTACACACTGTAGATACATCAGATTTAGTTCATCAACCATATTCTATCAAGCACAACTTCATCAAGTAAGTTGCCATCATCTTCATCAAGTGGGTTGCCATTTATGGACAACACTCATCATCATAGTGCTAACAAACATCATTTACCAAGTCCATTACGTCAAGAATAACTTCATCAGGTGGTTTGCCATGAAGGACAACACATGTCAATAGTCGCATGTCTCCATCTTCATTTAGTGGGTTGCCATCAAGGACAACATTCTGCATCATATTTCCAACATCTTTACCATCTTCCAACCCCACGAAAGAACTTACAAAATATTACAAAAGTGGTAATATTTGTAAATCATACACAATTTATTTAATTGAACAGTCAAATTTTGATTTCCTGTTCATTTTGATTCCTACTAAGAACTAGACAAACACTCAAACATTATTTCATGTATATGGTTTGTTGAATTTATTTCAGTTTGTATCTCTTCAAATGAGTGTGAAATGTCTTCAATGAATAGAAGGAAACAATCTATAAAGAGTCCAGACCATGAGAACCACACAAGAATTCTGTGCAATTATTCCATCTATAAAACTTTTGCACTTACTGCAGTTTGACTCTCTTTGAATCAATTTAAAATGGAAACAATGAATAGAAGGAAATAATGAGTGGAGGCCATGAAAATAATAAAAAGGAACATTAGGCTTACCATCCCTGATATAACGTTCATTTGAGAATGAGAAACGACTCCATGAAGGATAAAGGTGAAAGAATATGGAAGCAGGCAAAGGCCAACTCAAGAGATTAATTTTGAAGGGAAAGAAACTAAACTACAAATAATCAATACTCCATGCAAGTAAGTCTAAAATCCCTACTGTGATGTTCATTCAAGAATAAAAAAATGAATCCCCTAAAGATTCATAAATCTGCATATTAATAGTCGCCACTTCACCATCAGTCAGTCAATCTTAGAAGCAGAAATACATGAGAATGGGGCTTTTCCTTCCAACACAGAAAAATAAGACATCATAATGAGCACAAAACACTTTATCAATTTTCACAAAGATAGTAAACATTGTCTCTTTTAACCTATAAATTAAATAAATGGTTGTTTTTATGTAGTTCCTCTAAAAATTAAAAAACAACAATAGTTTTTTGCTACCAATAATAAATACTGAAAGTTGTCTAGAAAAAATCAGTGCTCAGTAAAATTATCTGAAAGCTCCTATATATAACAGAGGATTTCAAATCAATATTCAAAGTTAATCCTTGAATTTAACCTCACCTGCAAAAAAATCTATATGCAGGCATGGATGAAACATCCACAACTAGTATTAATTACCTAAGCCTTAAATTTACATAAAATAATGGCATTTTCTTGGGTTTTCTTGATCTAGGTGGATATCGGTGCCCACCCACCTATTCCATTTGGACCTCCACCATCAATTCTTGTAGCCTTTCACTTTCAACACAACTTACTAAGTTTAGCAGGTTTTCGGGTCCTGCACTCCCAAAGCTGTTTTTGGGCCTTAATGATCCAAGTGGACATGGGTGGCCACCCACCTAATCCATTTGAACCCCCACCATCAGTTCTTTTAGTTTTTAAGTTGCAGCACAACTTACTATTTTAGCAGTTTTTTCAGGTCCTGAACTTTCAGAGTTGTTTTAAGACCCTAAACAAAGTTTTTTGGGAAAATCGGGACACTGAAAGTTGTACTCCTCGGATAGATCTTTCTAACGAGGTATGATATGTGTCAAACGGATATTGTATGTCGAAGTTACGTCCCCGGGAAGTTGAAACACCAATTTACCCAAACGGGGCCATAGTTTTGGAACTTCATCTCCTAGGATTAGGTTTTTGGACATTTAGAGTTATCCATTATTTCTCAATAATAAATAGGCCCTCGAGCCTCATTGTAACATAGTTTAGAGGTCTGTAGCCGCCACATCTCTTCTTAGAGATTCAGCGACCAGCACCCTAGCTATTTTATTTCCATTATGTTTGTACTCATATTTTTGTTATTTGATATTAATGAAATGAAGTATCATTTCCATTGCATCTCTATGTTTATGGTTACTTCTGTATTTTGTTGAGTTCTTGCATAAGATCTGGATCAGTGGTATCAGAGTAGGTCTACTCTTTCATTGTTTTTCTTTGCATGTCCCCAACGCGGTCAGGGTATAAGGAGTTAGGGCTCGATCTGGTTGAACCCTTGCAAGATCAACCTCGTAAACCCCGACGGCCTCCCATGGCGGAAGAAAAGAAAGATGAGGGAGCAGGAGATCTTATCAAAATATTGCTCAAGGAGGCCCTCGAGAAACAAAGAAACATGATGATGGATAACTTTTCTTAGATCCTTCAACGACTACCCACCTACGATGCATCTGCATCCAACAGCCACTCTGGAGGCACCACTCCCTTCAAGGTATAGGTAAACTTTGGCATTCCTATATTTGAAGGCCAAATAGATGCAGACGCCATAGATAGATGGTTAAATTTGCTGGAAGGGTATTTCTCGTTCCATGATTTCTTTGACCGAGAAAATATTATTTTTGCACTCCTCAAAGCCGCCCCCCATGTCAAAGACTGGTGGGAAACCTACTGTGAGAAAGAGGACAAAGGGGAACCCTCTTTGTTCTCGGCCACACCCACTTAGAATTCATTCCGAGATGGCATCAAGGAACAATATTACCCCGTGGGGAGCTCTGAGGACAAATACATCCAATGGACCATGCTGTGGCAGCAAAGGGATCAAGATGTGCATGAAGTGACGAATTTTTTCCATACCCTGTGCACAAAGTTGAGTATTAAAGATTCAGAGAGACATTTTTCTCTCAAGTACCACGACTCTCTGCACAAAAAAATTTAGGAGGAAATGGAGTTCCTCAACATTACATCGCTTGGCACAACATATCGCTATGCCACCAAGATTGAGCAGAAATATAAGCAAAAGAAGCGAGACTTTGGATCTGCGAATCCAAAGCCAGGGAAAGGTGCCCCCAAACCGTAGAACAAAGGGAAAGTCCAAAGAAGTGCAACTTAGAACAACACCAAAAATCCAAAGAAGGATAGAGGGAATTGGTGTGAATTTCATAACAGCCCCACTCACAGCACAAACGAGTGTCAGGCCAAACAGTCATTGGTGGGTGAACTAAAGGCACCCAAATCAGATGCATTTTCTGATCTTGAGTCAGAACCAGACAAAGGCAATGACAAAGGGAAGCATATCATTGATGCAGATCCCAATGCCATTGTTGCCACCACCAAGATCCAGAAGGACGATCCAGAGGATCCAGAGGAGGGGGAGCGCCTCTTCCATTCGCAGATGTGGGTGAAGGGTTCTCCACTGCAATTTCTTGTCGATAGCGGAAGCTGAAAGAACCTCATTTCAACATAGGTCATGAAGTGGCTCAGCCTACCGACCATAGCACACCCGCAGCCGTATACCATCAGGTGGCTCCACCCAAGGAGAGATCTCTGCATCCACTAGCAGTGCCACCTTCCGTACAGTATCAAGTCATTCACGGATGAGGTATTGTGTGTTGTTGCTCCTCTTGATGTAGCTGATGTATTATTGGGCCAACCATACTTGTGAAGGTGACATGCTGTGTATGAGTCTAGGCCTCGTGTTGCTGTTATTACTTTGGTAAATAAATTGTACAGGATACCGGGGGTAGTACCACCTCCTGTCATCTCTTTGACTACTACAAAAAAATGCAGTAAGATGGTTTCCAAAACCAGGAATTTTTTTTCCTTACAGCTCGCTCACAGGGAAAGAATAATATTGTGGCCACAACCTCGAAACAGGGCTCCCCTGCACGGCTGCAGCAGATGGAAAAATTCATGGAGGAATACGAAGAAATTTTCTCCTCACTCACAGAGGTTCCTCTACACGGTCAGGACAAGCACTCCATTGATCTGAACCCTGACGCACCGCTGCCTGATGTTGCCATACCTCATGTGACTATACAGACAGAATCCACACATGTACTGTCTGAGGCTGATAAAGAAACCAAATTTACTAATTGCATCCAGCATGTCCGCCCGCAGGTCCATGACATCTTCGACAATAGAACGTGCCCCATCTCATGGAGGATCTCAACGCAATGGGGACCATTGCTTCTTAAGGAGGGATGAATGATCTAGGTGTATATCGGTGGCCACCCACCTATTCAATTTGGACCTGCACCATCAATTCTTGCAGATTTTCACTTTCAGCACAACTTACTATTTTTGCCAGGTTTTCAGGTCCTGCACTCCCAGAGCCATTTTGGGGACTTAATGATCCAGGTGGAAATGGGTGGCCACCCACCTATTCCATTTTAACCCCCACCATTAGTTCTTTCAGTTTTTAAGTTGCAACACAACTTACTATTTTTAGCATTTTTCGGGTTCTAAACTTCCGGAGCCGTTTTGAGGCCCTAAATGACGTTTTTTTTGGAAAAAGCGAGAGCAATATCAATCCATGGACCAATTCTATTCACAATTAAAGTTTTACTCCTCGGATAGATCTTTCTAACAAGGTATGATACGTGTCAAACAAAGATTGTATGCCGAAGTTACGTCCCCGGGAAGTTGAAACACCAATTTACCCGAAGAGGGCCCATAGTTTTGGCACTTCATCTCCTAGGGTTAGGTTTTTGGATGTTTAGAGTTCTCCATTGTTTTTCAATAATAAATAGGCCCTCAAGACTCATTGTAACATAGTTTAGAGGTCTGCAGCTGCCACATCTCTTCTCAGAGATTCGCTACCAGCACCCGAGCTATTTTATTTCCATTATGTTTGTAATCATATTTCTGTTATTTGATATTAATGAAATGAAGAATCATTTCTGTTGTATCTCTATGTTTATGGTTATTTCTTTATTCTGTTGTGTTCCTGCATAAGATCTGGATCATGTCTAGAATCGCCCACGACCAAACTTGGAGGATGTGTCAATGAACTTGAACTTGATTTATGGCAAGGCAGTACGAGAAGTCTATTTCAGCCATGACTGCCACAAAGTAACTACCTACTTCTTGTTACCCATATAACTTCATATGATCATAATTTAACCGTATTTTACCACACCATTGTTATTCATCAGTAATTTTTACCATCGATAAATGACTAAATATTGGTTATAGATTTCTAAAAACAAAATTCCCTGAACATTGTGAGTTTTAGAAATCTCACTACCTTCATTATCCTTATAGAAATTTTTTCACTATTCCACTAGTTTTTCATTTGATGGTTAACCTAAAACTCCTAAAAGACCCTTCATGGGCTTGTGCCACTCATCTATATCCTATTTTCCCACCCATAACCTTAGCACCTTGTTTTGCTTTTGCCCATCACTCCACTTCCCATCTAGGGTTACCAAACAACCCTTCCATTCCATGTTCACCCGGTTCCTCAAGGGTTGATGGTCTCAAAACCATCTTTGTAGGCTTTTAGATAAATCGAGTACATTAGATTTTGGATCTCCAATATATCAATTTGTCAAAAACTTTGTTTTTACACTTAAAGATCTTAAACCAGTTTTTAGTCAAAGATCAAGTCAAAGGATCCTCCTACTAAGTCATTAGGGTTTCATAGGTTGTAAGGTCATGATTGGTGTTCCAAATATTTTTTTTCTTATACAAAAGGCTAACTCAAATTTATTGGAATATTGAGACATGGTTATTCAAAGAAGATATGAAAGTCCCCAAAGAAGACTACCTTGTCAAAATTCAAGTTTTGTGAATGCTAAGATTTTGACACTTCTGCAGGAGTGCTAAGAGATCCATCAGTAGAAATTTGATGAGGTAGGAGGTCTGATCCTGAATCAAGACAAATCATGGCAAGAAGACGGGAAATCACTTGTTCTTTAAAAAAACTAGGGTTTTGGGCTTAATGGGCCAGCAGTATCCCAAGCAAAGATCCAATGCAACAAACCACATGAAGGGGGCACACCAAGGAAACCAAACATGGAAGAAGTTTTTTAGAAATTACAAATGAAAAGGGAAAAAGGTGAGGTGAAATGAACAGAAATGAATGAGCTTGAGAGGGCTATATAGAACTTAGAAGACAACAATGATAATTGTTCTCAAGTATCCCAGAAACCTAGGCTTTTGGAAAGATAGTCAAAGGAGGTAAAATGAAGATGTTAGGCCTCCATGATGACAGCAGAAAGAAGGTTTGAAGAGACTGATGTGTGTGACATCCCAGGATTTTTCAAAGGTAAGTTTACCATGCCTAAGGATCGGTGAAGGAGGTGAAGACAAAATTTTCAGCCCCCTGCCAAGTAAAAGATGATTTGAGTTTCAAGGTAAGGACAAAAAAAGTTTTGGAAATGCTGCCACTATGTAAGTTTCTCAACTTGTCAAAAATAAAGTTAGCAGGCTTCAAAGATAAAAGGAAGAGCCACTTCAGGGTTTTCATAATACCTACTAAGGGAAAAAATTTCAAGGACATAGAAAAGCCAAAAAAACTAAGCCTTGTGACTCAAACAAATTTGTAGAGAAAGAAGGTAAGGAGTATCAGTAAGAAAATTTTTAAATTATAAATTTAGGTACCTGCAAAACAGAAGTGGCCTAGGGAGGTGAAAGAAATTGTTTAAAACCCATGGTAGTGGCAAAGGAATTATTTTCTCAAAGGTGTCAAAACCAGACATATCAAGCCTCCAAGATTAAAGAGGTTAAATTCACCATGTTTTAGTAAACCTACGTACCAACACTGTAAGGTTGTTAGTGAGAAAATGGAAGAAATACAAGTTCAAAATTATGTTGAAAAAACAGTGCCTTGAAAATGCCACTATGTGTATCCCTCTCTAAAAAATATCAAAGGTGAATTTTTCATGATTCAAAGAGCAAAGGGAAAAGCCATTTCAGTGTTTTTTACCTCCTACAAGAAAAAACGGTCAAAGAGATATCAGTTTAAAATAAGGGGACGAAAAACATTAGGAAAGTGGGTTATCAAAGTTAAATTTAATTTCCTAGGCTATAAAGGACCATTTTGTTCTTCACATAAACTTATTGTGCACTTGCAAAGATAACTAGAGCATACAAGAGAGAAAATTATGAATTTCAGTCAAATTTCGGGCAAGATACCCGGTGATGCACATTCAGGCCAACACTCCACATTCAGGGTCAGACACTGCGCATTCGGAGGAATTTCATGTGAAAATTTTCACTACGGTGCGCATTCAGAGGTACGCGATGCACGTTTAGAGGCGCGTTGCGCATTCACCCAGGAATACCAACAGGCCCATGCAGAGGCGTTCCGGCACTGTGCGTTCACAACCCGAAAGGCCCGACACCCATGCAGATGTTGTGCTTTCGGTAGGGAAGCCTAACAAAGGCGTGCAGGTGCTACATGTTCACAACCCGACAGACCTGACATGCATGCTGGTGTTGTGAGTTCATAGCGCAGGCCCGAATACGCGTGCAGGCTGCTTTCAGCATGAAGCTCCTCTTGGACTTGCAAACACCCAAAAACATCAAAAAATACCTCCAAGCTGCCATCAAAGGGTCTTCAAAGAATTTCTAAATTGGTAGGTGGATATCATGCTTTTCCCTCTAGAGCTTTTTGTTGTTTTGATGTTAAGAGAAATTGAACAATCCTTAAGGTAAAACCCTAATATTCATACTAAAAACCCTATTTAAACCTCCATCACCTACAAACAAGGAGATATCAGTCAAACAGGGATACAATAGTGTAGTTGCAGTGATTTAAAGTTAGCCATCCATAAAAGCTTAAAGGCTCTATTCCATACACTTACAACTTCATTCATCTCTCTCACTCACTTGCAAAAGTTGCCTTCTTACCATCATTCCATCACCTTTAATATCAGCTTCACAAGCAGAGCTAGGGTTGTTTCAAAACAACAGTAATCAAAATGTCAGGAGAAGGAGGAAATGGTAGTGGTGAAGAAGGCCAAGTGCCTAGGAGGCAAAAACACAGAGGTGGGAAGGTTAATAGGTTTGAACCCCAAGACATAATGGAGATTAATGCCTCTCCTATGATTGTCACATATTTCCAAAATTTGGAATGTTTTCACTTTTGTGAAAGAGTACAATAGGTACAAAGTCACCCAGAGCTCACAAGGTTACTCATCCTTAACCTACATTAAAAACAATCAAACTTTGCAGGGGTGACCTTTGAACTATCCTCAAATGCCATTTCCCATGCTACAGTACCCAATGTTGGTGAAAGATGGTTCAAAAGATAAAATTTGGACATAAGCTGCTATGAGCCATTTCTTAAACCTATGTACAAAGAAGGCTACAAATTTATCTTCCATTTTTCACATTTGTTGGAGAGGTATGCGCCCTTGATGAGGGTCATCATGAAATATTTTACATGTGATGGAAGGTACTCTAGAATTTACTCCTATCATATTAGATTACTCATGCACTTTACTAGGGTTAAGATTCTTCATTTACCCTACTATCTTTATAGGAGTATTGACAAGATTTCTTATGTTGTACAAAAGAGGAAGTATTCACAGCAAATGCAAAAAAAATTTCATCACTCTTTAATCAAGATGGTTGTTCTACATCAGTTGGAGCGAAAAGGCATACCATGGGAGGTGTTCATTGCTCATGAAGTGTTCACAAACCACAACCCCATCCTCAGCAAAAATTTCCCTCATCATCTCATCCTCCTCCCCCTACTCCCCCATCATCTCCTACTGATCATGCTTCATCATCTACACATGTATCCTCACCTCAATAAAACCTTCCTTCCTCACCCTCTCCCAATGAAAAAAATCAAGAGGGAATTAGCAGCGAACAAGAAAGTGACCATGAAGGAGAAGGTGATGATCAATCAAGAAATAATGATGAGACAAGCAGTAATGAGGAAAGTGAAGAGGCAGAGGTCAACAATGAAATAGAAGACATGGAGGTAAATGGAAATGACAATCATGATAGCAGTCATAATGGCCATGAGGGTATTAAAGAAAATGAACCTCACAATGGTAATTATGCTAATGACAACAGTGATACCAAGGACCAAAATGTCAGTGAAGAATCTAATGATAGCAGTGAAAATCACAGCAAGGAGGTAGAAGACAATATGGAACAAAGCCATGATGAGACAGATGAAGGCGGTACAAATAATAGTGTAGAAAACATGCAGACAGAAGACAATGAAATAGAGTTTGATGAGGCTCCTAATAGTGGTAATGATAATAGTGCAGAAATTAGTGAAGAGGCAAATAGTGAGGTTGATATTGGAGATGATGAGGTAAGCAATAGTCAAGGTAATGAAGAAGCTGGCATAAGTGAAACAAATGACATTGAATTTCATAGTGATCATGAAGAAAACCATGAGGAAAATAGCCAAAGAAAGGGCAGTGATGTTAGCATGAAGGATACAAATGAAGAAGTGATCCAAGATTTCAGTGAGCCAAACAAATATGACCACAATTATGGAAACAAAACATATGGCACTAAAATGAGCAGAGTTGAACCTCTTCCTTTAACATACGAAAGAGGAGAAAGGCATGTGTTTGCTGCCCCTAAAAGGCAAGGGGCCATGCCTTCTACATCAACAAATACGCTTGATAAAGGCAAGGAAAAGGTCACTGTTGGAGATAAGAAAGGCAAGCATCAAACTAAACAAGAGTACCGATTCATTGACCTTGACAGTGAAAATGAAGATGAGGAGAGGATTACAAGCATCTTAATCCAAAGCAAGGATGCAGAGATCAGAGACCTACAAAGAAATATTGGCATGGAAAATTATATCATTGAGTATTATAAGGATGAAAAAAAACAGCTGAAGAGGAAACAAAGAGACCTTGGCCTACAAAAAAAGATGGCCAAGGACTATGCCTTGAAGAACAAATTTGCAAGGTCCAAGCTCAAAGGAGCCTTTATTTAAATACAAGCACTCAAGGAGGAAAAAAACCAATAAAAACTTGGAATCCTTGTTGAAGCTTATCCACAAGCCTCCCAAACCTCACGAGGAAGATAATTGCAAATTTTGGCAAGTTTTTGACATTTTTGGTTTTTTGACTGATATTAAGGGTCAAAAGCACAACACACTTGGCGCTACGTTTTCCTACAAGCATCTAATGGAGGTAAAGTTTACTTTTTTGGATTTTTCAGCCCAAGGACATCATGCACACCAAATTTCAAGACATTTGGAGCAGTTGTGGTCCCTCAAAAGGCCCAAAAACATGCCAATTTTCACCTTTCTGTTGAACCCTTAGGTAAACTGAGAGGGGGGGGGTTGAATCAGTTTAACACATTCATGGACTTTTAAAAAATTTTCATTAACATTTGTTTACACCTTCATTTCATGTTAAACTTAACATGTGAGTAATCTTAGAATATGAGAGCAGCAAGCATTAATATAATGTAACAGTAGACTTATTATGAGAGCAGCAAGTATTAAGCAAATGAAATAAACCAGATCAACACAAAAACATCATGCACAGAGACACCAGATATAAGTGGAAACCCATAAAGGGAGAAAACCACATCTTATTATTGTTGTGATGCAAAGGCAAGCTCCAAATCCCTCTCACCACTGATTTTTTGTAGGCACCAACCTACAGGAGGCTCCAACCTCACCCTTCCGCAAGCTACAACTCGCAAGGAAGCTCCAACTCCCATCAATTTTCTCAGGCACCAACCTACGGAGGCTCCAACCTCACCATCACTTCATAACCGCAATTTTCTCAAGCTTCAAATCGATGGGAAGCACCAGCCCCATCTATTAGCTCATAGCACCAACCCACAGCACCTACAGGAGGCTCCTACCTCAATCAGCTACAACTGACATCTATCAAGCTACAACTTGATAGGGAAGCTCCAACTTCCTTACTCTTTCAAAAGAAAAACACTTGTTGATTTACCTTGGATATCAGCTCTGTTATATACCTTCTCTTCTGTTGTTCAAAAATCCTCATATCTGTCCTTATATCATTTATGCATCTTCTCAGATTCACTATCAGCTTCTCCTTCTTCTTAGCTCAACTCCTCCTTCTACTCTGCCTCACTACTTCATTTCTGCATTCTCTGACTTTTCACAGCATCTCGTTCTTCTCCTCCTTCTTCCTATCTTCTCTGCCTCAATTCTATACTCTGCATTCTCTACACTCACTCTCTCTAACCTCTTACAGCTTTCTTATTTTCTTCAACTCTCTTCAATTCTGCTGCACACTCTCTTCTTCTCTCACTCTGTTTTCATCAACTTTCTCCCCTTGGATATTACCCTGTTTTATACAAAATAGCTTCATGGTTGTTTGTATTCTACTGGGAATTCGAAATGGACATCCATGTCTCTTTTCCTTCTACCTTCTCATCTCTTTTATCCGCTCATTCAAAAAACATAACTGTAGGTACCAATTTATCATCACAGTGGGATATTTGTTCTCTTCCGGAGACTTGCGAATTAATCACAAACAATAAAAATCAAAATCATTTACATTCAATTACAATGAAAAATCCAGCTTACTCATTCAGCCTCTTGGCTCGCTACGCATTTGTCTTTTCTTTGACTGTGTCTTTGTCCCTTTCGGCTCTGTTTGTTTCCTTGTTCACTGTCGCAGGTTAACGACCATATGCCATACATATGTAACTGTGATTGTGTGTCTGCTGTATATATATAACTGTTGATCTGGAAATCTAATTAAATACCCCAAATAAAATCAGAGTCTGGCGCATATAAAAATGTCTCCCCATTTGCTTTCCTTGCGCTGGCAATTTGAATAAGTGTATGCGGTAGCTTATCTTTTGACATATTTGATTTACAATCAATCCCCAGTTCACATTCTTCATATACGGAAACTTTACCTGTTTCAAATCTATGGTTAAACCATATTCCAACCCACTTCATAAGCCATCAAATGAATATTTCAACTTTGGATTACAACTCAATATATCATAAGCCCAAATCTTATCCTTTGCATATAACAATAATATGCTCAGCAAACAGTTTCATTTATACAAGGTTCGACTTGCGTTTAGAACTTGAAGTATAACTCGTTTTTCCACATATGTTAACCTATGTCGAGACTTTATATTGCGCCAAATATCATATCTGGCCCACGACACTTTAATTTTATTTATCAATTTCGACTTTGATTTAACCAACGCTTTATCAATCCCGACTTTGGTTAAAACGCAGATTTCAATATATATATATAAGAAGTTGGACCCCACTTGCCAAACTCTTTCTATTCACCGATGCGATGAGCCTCCTCCAATGAATTCCGATTGCAATTGATTGAAATCACAAGCTTTATTAACTTGTTCCGCTATGTCGGCTTGTTCCGATTGTGATTAATCCGATCCTGCTTCGATTGCGATTACTCTGATGTGATGTGATTACTTTGATTGCAATTAATCGCGATCACAACTTTTAGTTGCAAGTTCCGCTGCCCTGCTTTCACTCCGATGCGATTGACTACTGTTCATTTAAATGTGCCGATGCGATTGGACTGGAACTTAAACCTATACAATCATAATTTATAGACCCATCGGGTCCGGGCTTCAATCGCAATCGCAACTTCCATTGAGATGTTCCGATGCTCCGCTTTAACTCCGATGCGATTGGTCACTGTTCATTAAAATTTGCTGATGTGATTAGACTGGAACTCAAACCCATATTGATCATAGTTTATATGCCCATCGGGTTCAGGCTTCAATCGTAATCGCAACTTTCTGTTTATATGATCCGCTGCCAACCTTTTTCCGATGCGATTGATGAGGGTCCCACTAGCCGGTACTTTGCCTTTGATAGAACCTTTCGTTCTTTAGATCTCGCGCTATATATAGATATACACACACATATATATATATATATATATATATATATATATATATATATATATATATATATATATATATATATATATATATATATATATATATATATATATATATATATATATATATGCTTTGGTCCTTTGTATATAAAGCGCAATATATGTAACGCGCTGCATATATATAAGCTTCTGCTTCCGGCTGGGTAATGATTCTTGGAATATTATGTAGGTTTTAACATGGTTCCATTCCATAAAAAAATGGCTCTGCCTCTGCCTCTGCCTCTGATAATGGCTCTGCCTCTATATTCGCTGCCTCTGCCTCTGCCTTAGCTTTGTTTTTTTTTTTTTTGTCTCTGTCGTTGCTTCCGCTCTGTTGTTTGACTGTTACATTTCAACAGTATTCTTCCTCCTGTCTCCTTTGCTTCCTTTGTTCGCTTCTTTGCTGCCTCATTTGTCTGTCTCTGTCTTTTCTGCCTCCATTGCCTTATTGTTGGTTCAGGTACTTCTCCTTTGCCACAGTGTTTATTCAACTCTGTTTATAAACCCTGATAGACTCACAATCATCCATGCACAGTAAATTGCACATAGGATCCATTTATACTTGTAATTATCTTCTTCTCTTAACTCTGCCCCTTTTTCAAAATCCAATGGACCTCATTTTTTCCTCACTACTCTGCACCTTGAATATATCTCTGCTTCTTTGCTATCCTCTGCTCCTTGATTGATGCTGCTCCTTACTTCTCTTTTTGTTGTCTTTGCTACCTCTCTTTTTGCCTCCTATGCTCCTTGAATGATGTTTCAGGTGCTCCTCCTTTGTCATATCCTTTGCCATCAATGACAACATTTCCAACAGTCTCCCCCTTTGGCATTGATGGAAACACATCCATCGATAATCCAATGCTTCCTCTGTCTATCTTCTTTTCCTCCCCCTTTGACATCAATGGCAAAGGGTTGCACATCTTCTCAGTGTAAATTATATCTCTGCATTTCCTCTCTCTGAGATGTGTTTAGGCCTTCTTCTTCTTACTTTGTACCCTGCTGCTCCAAACTGGTGTAAATTTTTTTTTGAGAGAACACTTTTGAGAATTATTGATCTTGAATGTACACTACAAGTTGATACAATCCCAAGGCACTGACTCCTTTCGCTTGTATAAAGCTGAAAGTGAGGATAATGACACTTCATAGAACACATTGTACCAACTTTATATAATCAAAGATGCATCATTGGATTAAAACTAAAATACTGAGAATGCTTCAAATATACTTCAGTCTCTATCTGATGTAGTGTGCCAATACATTTCTGGTGAGGAAGATTGTGGATGGAATATGTCTTCTTCTGCAATACTCATCTGTAGTACAACATTTTTTCAATTGTGATGAAGCCAATATGTCTTTTATAGTTGTGGTTCACTTTTCTTGCCTGTTAGTGATGATTTGAGCTAGGATGCTGATAATAATATTACACTTAATAGCTGCAGGTCCTTGTTACTGATATGATCAATGAATCAACCAGAATTTTATCTAAGAGATCAAATGCTTTTACTGCTTTCATAATGTACTTTCAAAACAAAACCTTGAGGTAGGATGTATTCAATGTATTTTTCAATCTCACTTATCAACCATGCAATTCATTTATGACATAAGGAGGTATGCATGTCAGTAATAAATCTCTCTCTAAAGGCTAATTACCAGCAAATACTTTGTGCTGAAGTAGTATTTAGATGAAAAAAAACTTTTGAGCTTCAGATGGTAATCACAGCTAGTCCTTTATTCTTTAGATACTTTGACTGTTCTATCAGGATGAACTTCCACATGAGCATATTCAAAATGTTTAATTGAAAACTTAGCAAACAGACTTCACACTGTTTTGTAACTGATCTTAAGAAAGAGGCCTTGAAGATATACATGTACCAAATTCAGGAAGGCATGCAATTATATATATAGAAGAAGATATTTCTTCAGTGCTCAATATACTACTTCAAGTGTAAGCAAGATAATGTTATTTTTGCTCTGTTATAGACCTTTTCATGCTGAATGTAGGTAATACTAGGAATATTACCTTGAGGTTCTTTTTTCATAGTTCTTTGATCCTGTGGACCTGTATCATACTGCTGCTCCACTGATAATGCTTGGTAATATGTTGATAAGCATGTTTCTCGTACCTAAACACCAATTGATATTACTTTGATAAACCATGCAGAGGTTTCACTTCAGCTTGCACATTTACCCATAATTAAGACATCCTTCATAAATTCTATTATTGAGCTCTCCACTGTTTTCAACAACAATCATCAATATACTGAATCTGATCTTGGCCTCATTAATCTTTTGCTTTTTCTGTCATTTTGTTCAGAGGAAGTCATAGCATTTTATTTTCTAGGACTGCTCCAGAACCATTTCTGCTTTACATACAATTCAACTGTTCTAACATAGTGATCTTAGGGAAGACATCTTCAATTTCTTTCCTAGGACTCTTCATGGGAAGATCACATATAAATTTATCACTTACTTGAATGTACTCCTCCAAGGGGACTTTTCATAGATGAGTGATGTAATGATATTAATGATGACAGGCACTTTTCTTACTCATTCTTCTTAATGTGATTCATTGTCAATTCTAGCAATATGATGCACAATGTGATCATCATTTAAGGTGATGATGTTTTATTTCTATTACCATGGATTCTTGTTGCCTTCTCTTCTTCCATCAATCTGTCAGCTAATTAAAACATCAGATAATATTCTTCCTCTATAGTTCTCTGTTAGAGGAATTTCCTTTCACTTCCTGTTCTCATAGTTGTTCTCATTTCATGGAGCTCTTCTTAGACTACTTTTTGTGGGGACTACATATGAACTGCTCTCCCCCTGGGATGTTGCTTCAAATTTATCACTGGTTGGATATTTTCTTTGTTTCCTATAGCAGCTCCCCCTGAGACTAGGATGTATTCATTATGTTATGGAGATAATAGGCTCCCCCTTTCTCTTTTCCTTCCATACTCTATTGGGGTTCATCATAATGTCTGCACTCCTTTCCGATTCATAGTTTTGTTTGATTGGATTGGACTTCATCATATGTCTAGAGTTATTTAATATATATGGAAGTTTACATTCTTTTTCTTTGTGACCACGCTTAAGGCATACATAACATCTTATTTGACCAAGGTGCATTTGAGCTGATGTATAATATTTTGTTCCTCTTCTTGAATACATTTTACAATGAACAATTTTATGTCCAAAATTATTGCATGCATAACAATAGCCATGGAAATGATTTGTGTACCTAGTGAAAGATTGTCTTGTCCATTTGCTTGCTTGCGGGGTTCCTCTCTTTTGCTGCATCCTTTGCTGGTTGGACTAGATTGGCTTTGTCTTACAATATGCTGCATTATGTCTTGGTTTATGACAAGACAAACATGTGCTATTTTTCATAGGAGGGAGGAACCTCCTTTGACATCTTCCGAATTTGTTCAATTCATCCTTAGGAGCATATGAGCCTTTAGCAGTTGATTGTTTCATCTTCTCATTCTCTGTTATTTCATGTTGCTGCTTGATTCTATTTGTTTCTTTGCAACTCATGTTCTTGTTGGCTTCTACTTCTGTAGGAATTTGCTGAGATTTTTCACTGTTCTTTATAGCTTTTACAAAAATGATTTTCTTGTTATCTTCTGCCTTGGACATACTGGTTTCTCCTTCATATCCTATCCTAGCCTTTATGAGAGGAGACCTTTGAGCATTTAGAATTTGGTCCAGTTGTTCAGAGCTTTTCATTTGAGGAGTATTCATTAATAAGTCTCTTTGGGCCTTTTCTAATTTCTTTCTCAGGCTCACTACTTCTTCTTCCAATTTTTCACATTCCAGGTTTTTCTCTCTCATTTGTTGCAGCAGAGTATCTTCTAATTTTTGTGCTTCTTCAAGTTGAGTCTTCAGGCTAACAATCTCTTTCTTATCTTCATACTCTTTCTCATCACAAATTTGAACCAATGTCTTTAGGTCTTTGTTTTCATGCTTCAATCTTCCTATTTCAGTCAAGGTTGTGTCAAGTTTGGCTTTTTCTTCAGCTGTAATTTCTTCATGGTTCTCACTACCATTCACACTAGTAGGTACCTCATTTGATTGAATATTTTCCTTTTGACCTGAATTTTTCTTTTTCTTAATTCTCTTCTCCTTCTTGACAATGCAATCCTCTATGTCTACTCCATGCATGAAATGCAGTCTGTCCCAGATTTGTTTTGCTAAATTTAAATCCATTATCAACTCAAAATCCTTATTATGAAGATTTTTATATATCACACACTTTTCCTTGGTATTCTGCTATTGTTCTTGAAAATATGGAGAGTCTATGCAGTAACCATCACACACAAGCTTCCATACCTCAGGTTCATCAGCCATTAAACCTGTTTTAACCTTATCTCTCCATTCAAGAAAGTTTGTTGTATTTAGCACAGGTACATTTTGATAGTCCATGACTCTCAACCAGATCTCCTTCAAGCTATTAAGCTTATACCAAAGGAACTGGCTTTGATACCAATTGTTGAACCCCTAGTTAAACTGAGAGAGGGGGGGGGGGGGGAGGGTGAATCCGTTTAACACATTCATGGACTTTTAAAACTTTTTCATTAACATTTGTTTACACCTTCATTTCATGTTCAACTTAACATGTGAGTAATCTTAGAATATGAGAGCAGCAAGCATTAATATAATGTAATAGTAGACTTAATATGAGAGTAGCAAGTATTAAGTAGATGAAATAAACTAGATCAACACATAAACATCATGCACATAGACACCAGATATAAGTGGAAACCCATAAAGGGAGAAAACCACATCTTATTATTGTTGTGATGCAAAGGCAAGCTCCAACTCCCTCTCACCACTGATTTTCTTTAGGCACCAACCTACAAGAGGCTCCAACCTCAATTCTGCAAGCTACAACTTGCAAGGAAGCTCCAACTCCCATCAATTTTCTGTAGGCACCAACCTACAGGAGGCTCCAACCTAAGTCAGCTACAACTGAAATTTTATCAAGCTACAACTTGATGCGGAAGCACCAACTCCCATCTATTTTCTGCAGGCACCAACCTACAGGAGGCTCCTACCTCAGTCAGCTACAACTGACATATATCAAGCTACAACTTGATAGGGAAGCTCCAACTTCATTACTCTTTCAAAAGAAAAACAATTGCTGATTTACCTTGGATATCATCTCTGTTCTGTACCTTCTCTTATACTGTCCAACAATCCTCATATCTGTCCTTATATCATTTCTACATCTTCTCAGATTCACTATCATCTTCTCCTTCTTCTTAGCTCATCTCCTCCTTCTACTCTGCCTCACTGCTTCATTTATGAATTCTCTGAATTTTCACAACATCTCGTTATGCTTCTCCTTCTTCTTATCTTCTCTGCCTCAATTCCATACTCTGCATTCTCTACACTCACTCTCTCTAACCTCTTGCATCTTTCTTATTTTCTTCAACTCTCTTCAATTCTGCTGCACACTCTCTTCTTCTCTCACTCTGTTTTCGTCCACTTTCTCCCCTTGGATATTACCCTGTTTTATACAAAATAGCTTCATGGTTGTTTGTATTCTACTGGGAATTCGAAATGGACAGCCATGTCTCTTTGCCTTCTGCCTTCTCATCTCTTTTATCCGCTCATTCAGAAAACATAACTGTACGTACCAATTTATCATTACAGTGGGATATTTGTTCTCTTTCGGAGACTTGCCAATGCATCATAAACAATAAAAATCAAAATCATTTACATTCAATTACAATGAAAACTCCAGCTTACTCATTCAGCCTCTTGGCTCGCTGCGCATTTGTCTTTTCTTTGACTGTGTCTTTGTCCCTTTCAGCTCTGTTTGTTTCCTTGTTCACTGTCGCAGGGTGACGGCCATATGCCATACATATGTAACTGTTATTGTGTGTATGCTGTATATATATAACTGCAGATCTGTCAATCTAATTAAATACCCCAAATAAAATCAGAGTCTGGCGCATAGAAAAATGTCTCTCCATTTGCTTTCCATGCACTGGCAATTTGAATAAGTGTATGCGGTAGCTTATCTTTTGACATATTTGATTTACAATCAATCCCCAGTTCACATTCTTCATATACGGAAACTTTACCTGTTTCAAATATATGGTTAAACCATAGTCCAACCCACTTCATAAGCCATCAAATGAATATTTGAACTTTGGATTACAACTCAATATATCATAAGCCCAAATCTTATCCTTTGCATATAACAATAATATGCTCAACAAATAGTTTCATTTATACAAGGTTCGGCTTGCGTTTAGAACTTGAAGTATAACTCGTTTTTCCGCATATGTTAACCTATGTCGAGACTTTATATTGCGCCAAATATCATATCTGACCCACGACACTTTAATTTTATTTATCAATTTCAACTTTGATTTAACCAATGCTTTATCAATCCTGACTTTGGTTAAAACACAGACTTGAATATATATATAAGAAGTTGGACCCCACTTGTCGAACTGTTTCTATTCCCCGATGCGATGAGCCTCCTCCAATGAATACTGATTGTGATTGATCGCAATCACAAGCTTTATTAACTTGTTCCGCTATGTCGGCTTGTTCCTATTGCAATTACTCTGATCCATCTCCGATTGCGATTACTTTGATGCGATGTGATTACTTCGATTGTGATTAATCGCAATCGCAACTTTTAGTTGCAAGTTCTGCTACCCTGCTTTCACTCCGATGCGATTGACCACTGTTCATTTAAATGTGCCGATGCGATTGGACCAAAAAACCTATAAAATCATAATTTATAGACCCATCGGGTCCGGGCTTCAATCGCAATTGCAACTTCCATTGAGATGTTCTGATGCTCCGCTTTAACTCCGATGCAATTGGTCACTATTCATTAAAATGTGCCGATGTGATTAGACTGGAACTCAAACCCATATTGATCATAGTTTATACACCCATCAGGTCCGGGCTTCAATCGCAATCGCAACTTTCTGTTCATATGATCCGCTGCCAACCTTTTTCCGATGCGATTGATGAGGGTCCCACTAGCTGGTACTTTGCCTTTGATAGAACCTTTGGTTCTTTAGATCTCACGCTACATATAGATATACATACATACATACATATATATGCTTTGGTCCTTTGTATATAAAGCGCAATATATGTAATGCGCTACATATATATAAGATTCTGCTTCCGCCTGGGTTACGATTCCCGGAATTGAGTTTATGTATCCTCCAGCTGGGTAATGATTCTCAGAATATTATGTAGGTTTGCACATGGTTCCATTCCATAAAAAATGGCTCTGCCTCTGCTGTGATAACGGCTCTGCCTCTGCCTCTACCTCTGATAACGGCTCTGCCTCTATATTCATTGCCTCTGCCTCTGCCTTAGCTGTGTTTTTTTTTTTGTTTCCTGTCTTTGCCGTTGCTTCCACTCTGTTGTTTGACTGTTACATTTCGACATTCTTCTTCTGCTTGTCTCCTTTGCTTCCTTTTTTCGCTTCTTTGCTGCCTCCTTTGTCTGTCTCTATCTTTTCTTCCTCCAATGCCTTATTACTGGTTCAGGTACTTCTCCTTTTCCATAGGGTTTATTCAACTCTATTTATAAACCCTGATAGACTCACAATCATCCATGCACATTCAATTGCGCATAGGATCCATTTATACTCCCAATTATCTTCTTCTCTTAACTCTGCCCCTTTTTCAAAATCCAACGGCCCTCATTTTGTCCTCACTACTCTGCACCTTGAATAGCTCTCTGCTTCTTTGCTATCCTCTGCTCCTTGACTTATGTTGCTCCTTACTTCTCTTTTTGTTGTATTTGCTACCTCTACTTTTGCCTCCTCTACTACTTGAATGATGTTTCAGGTGCTCCTCCTTTGTCATCTCCTTTGCCATCAATGACAACATTTCCAACACTTTCTGCCATGTTTTCAGGGTTGGCGCTGCGCCTTCATCAGCCTTGGGAGATTTATTTTTTGAATAGGTTAATTAATTCCGATAAGAAACCTAAAGAAATTTTTGGAAATTAGACTCAATAGGCTTTCCAACGAGCCATCACAGAGCCAATTCCGACATCGGGAAGTCCATCAAAACTTGGATATAAGTGGACCCATTTTTCATGTGGAGACATTGTGCCTTCAGACCTATGAAGCTGCCCCCTTGCAAAAAAATCAACAAAACACACTAAAGGATATTTTCGAGATTTTTTTGGGCAAATCACTCTAGCTTTGATTAAGGATTTATTTTTAATTTATCTTTCATTTATTGCAATATTTATTATGTACCTTGGGCCTTGCATGGCCTCTTTCGACATAAATGACATTTATAGTGTGTTTATGGTTTCTAGGAGCCTCTTAGGGTTTCCACCTCCTCATTTGCTGGTTAAATAGAGCCTTGAGGCCTCATTGTAATTTTTGGTTGGTTGTTGAGCATAATATGAGATAGACTCTAAATTTATTTGTGAAATTTTCTTTGGTGTCTTGTGATGGCTTTGAACTGAGCAGCTGTGGATTGAGCTCATTCTTAGGATTCATAAAGCTTTGTTGAATGGCGATATATTACAAATTTTTTGTACATGTTTTCTTCAATTCTCATTATGTTTCTTTGATCATGGGATAGAAATATTAGAGTAGCATATGTCTTTTTGGCACCCTTCTTTGTCTGCATCCTTTGATCTTTATGTTTTCTTCCTTGAAGTCTAACTAATGCATTCTTAAGTTCTCTTTAGTTTTACTAATATTTTATGTTTAAAATATAATTGTTTTCAAGTAAGTTTCAAAGAATCCTTAAATACTCTCTAAGTTTACTCATTTGTTTCTCTAAGGTCTGCTTAGTATTGTTTGATTGAAGAACCCTTCATTTCCCTTCAAGATTTTACTATGCTAATCATGCTGAAAGATTCTCCTTGTTATTAGTTTGTTAAAGGATCCTTGATTTCCCCTTAACTACTATATTCACTCCTCCATGTTCATTTCACTCACTCAAAACCTAATTAGATCCATTTGGCCCTGTTTACTTGCCCTATGAAACACCCTTGAACTATTTTTGCACTCTTCAAAATATTTGCAAACTCCATAGCCCAATGGATTGATCCTCTCTTACTCTACTCGTTCTTCTTGAAAACTTATCCAACCAAACAAACAAACAAGAAAAACCTAATCCCTATAAATAGCCTAAAATAAAACTCTAAAACCAAACAAGTTAAACCCTTTACATAAGCATAAAGAGAGCCCTCTCTAAGTCCAGGAAGGCTAGGTCCTAGGACTCCAAAGATTGGTTTGATGTTACCCTTGTCTTTTTGGTCATTTCCAATTTTCCAAAACTACGGGGAGCTAACAACCATAATGAGGGAAACCACCCATTGGTGTTATATCCTTCTTAGTGTTGGAATTAACTCCCAAACACCTCTGTGAAGAAGATAGTGGCCACTTCCCACACTTCATCAATTTTTGTTACAGGGAAGGACGCATCCCAAATTTCAAATCGGAGGTGTTTTCATGCAAAATATCAAAAACAGAGTACTCGTCCATTCCCTTCATTTATTTCTTTACCTACCGCAGTTCAGATACCATTTCATTTAAACCGCCTACATCACAAATCCTTTACCTTTCCCTTAAAGCATTAAGTCGTAAGTTAAATCCCCGCCGATGCGATATCTAGTGGGACCCACCATACCTCCACTACATTTGAAATCCACCACAATCCTTTACATTCTACTTATTCCTTTGATTTTTGCATTTTGCACTTACCACAACCTACTGCATCATCGCCCACACTCTGCAAATCTTAAGCCTTAACCTTAAGCCCTAACCATATTTTATGTTTTCGCCGATGTGATATTGACGAGACCCACCTTAAACCTTACCACATTTTCTATATGCCCCAAACCTTTGATTTCTTCCAAATTCCTTTATATTTCATTTTTCGCACTGACCTCATTTTAAACTACACCATAGAGTGCATTTCGCAATTTGTATCCCTTACCTTTAAGCCCCTGCTACAAATATCGTGATATTGCGATGTGATATTGCATCACACATCGCAACCGTAAGATTTAACAGTTTCCACCAAGTTGCCCACAACATATGTTACTTTTTATGCGATGTGATTGAAATCGCACATTGCAAGGTTTTCTATTTACCCGGTTCGTGCATATGTTAAATGTTGAGATCTCCGATCTGCGGTAAAGTGACATATGCGATGTGTTTTCGCATCCAGAACAAATAATATTTTAGGTCCGCTAGTTATGTGTTTTGTACGTGTTTTGTGTATAAATAGAGAAACAGATTAGAAGGACAATTTTGGTTGTTGAACGTCTGTTCAACATTGAATTGCATTGATTTAGCATTAGGTTTTCAGTCTACGACCATTATGATATAAGCATATGTAATTTAATTATTTTTTTAGATTAGAATGAATTTAAACTCAGAGAAGAGTTGAATAAATTGAAAAAGTTGTTCTGCTCCCGTTTTACGCTGTCTGTCTGTATGTTTGACTATTAATTCTGCAGTAATTGTGCATTCTCTATGTTGTGGGGGAAGCATCCCTCTGTGTTTGTTTTATTCAATATTTTCAACATGGTATCAGAGCAGGTATAGGCTCTCAGTAAAATAACAAGCTCTCTTTACTGAGGAAGCTATAAGATTGGTTTGAGACGTGGATTTCTCCAGCAGTGAGAAGGCTTTTGTTTTACACAGTTAAGGAGATTGTTTGTTTACACAGTCAGGATGGTAGTTGTAGGCACAAGCCTAAAAAATTCCCAACTACCACAGTTCAATGGGAAGAATTATGACCATTGGGCCATTACAATGAGGGCCCTGTTTGCTTCACAATATATATGGGATCTGGTGGAACATGGTTTCCAAGAACCAGCAGATGCAGTAGCGCTTAATTCTTTGACAACATCAGAAAGAGACTTGCTGACAGATAATGGGAAGAAGGACTCCAAAGCCCTCTTCTATATCTTCCAAGAAGTACATGACATTATTTTCCCAAGAGTTGCAACAGCAAAAAATTACAAGGAGGCATGGGATATTCTCAAGACAACCTATGAAGGCATGGAGAAGGTGAAGACAACAAAATTACAAATGCTAAGGAGAGATTTTGAAACTCTCTGTATGAAAGATTCTGATAACATAGACTCATTCTTCACACATGTGATTGGGTTGGTTACCCAGATAAGGTCTCATGGAGTGACACTTGAGGAAATAAAAATAGTGGTGAAAGTGTTAAGAAGTCTACCATCAAGGTTTGATTCCATAATAGTGGCTATAGAAGAGATAAAGGATCTCTCACAATTTTTAGTTGATGAAATTTGTGCATCACTGATGTCTCATGAACATAGACTGAACAGAACAAGGAACGCCTCATTGGAGCATGCTTTCAAGACACAAATTTCTTTTGGTCGAGGTAGAGGTCGAGGAAGATAAAATTACCGAGGAAGAGGAAGAAGCCCACACAGAGGTGGAAGAAGCAGCCCTGGAAGCACAAGTGGAAGGCGCAAAAACTAGAATCAAAGCAAAGGCTCAAGCCAAAATCAAGAACAAGGACATATATATGATAAATCTCAAGTCCAATTTCATTATTGTAAAAAGTATGGGCATTATGACAATGAATGTAGAAAGAAACAAAATGATATGGATAATATACCTAGTGTAAACTTTACAAGAGAAAATCAGAACCAAGGAAATGTGCTTTTAACTTGTAATGTAGTACAAGAAAAACAGGAAGATGTATGGTTCTTAGATTCGGGATGTAGTAACCATATGACTGGAAACATAGCAATGTTTTCCAATCTAGATGAGAGTGTGAAATTTGAAGTAACAACAGGGACTGATAGCAAGGTATCTATCATGGGGAAAGGAAGAGTAAAAATATTGACAAATAAGGGAGAGAATAAATTTGTGCCAGATGTCTATTATGTACCTGACCTGAAATGTAACCTTATAATCATTGGATAGCTCGTGAATAAGGGATACAATGTGTTTTTGAAGAATGATGTGTGTACAATCATAGACATACCTCCAAGTAAAAGGGTCATTGCAGAAGTGCATATGACAAGAAATAGGATGTTTCCTCTCAATATCAGAATAGACTTGAAGGAAGAAGGTGTTGTAGTAGCAGTCACACAAGAGTTATTTCAAGAAGAAGTGAAAGATGAAAACTGGTTATGGCATTTTATATTTGGAAATCTCGATTTTGAAGGTTTGAACCTATTGCATATAAAAGGAATGGTAAGAGGAATACCACTCATAAAGAAACTAGACAGCCTATGTGAAGGATGCATCTTGGGAAAACAACATAGAGAATCACTTCCAGCAGGATAGAGTATAAGGGAAAAGGCACCCTTGGATATTGTCCAATGAGATTTTTGTGGACCAATGCAAACACCATCATTAGCTGGTAGTCATTATGCCTTGAAATTTATAGATGATTACACAAGAAACACATGGGTTTATTTCCTAAAATAGAAAAGTGAAGTGTTTGAATAGTTCTACCACTTCAAAGCGTTGAGAAACAAAGTGGGCACTACATAAATGTGTTGAGAACTAGCAGAGGTGGAGAGTATATCTCCAAAGACTTCCTACGTTTCTGCAGGGAGCATAGCATACACAAGCAGTTTACCACAAGGTATACACCACATCAAAACGGTGTTGCAAAAATAAATAATAGGACCATCATGGACATGGTCAGAAGTATGTTGAAGGAAAAGCATTTGCCAAATGAGATTGGGCAGAAGTTGTCAATTGTGCAACATATATTTTAAATAGATGTCCAACCAAAGCTGCGATGAACAGAGTTTTGGAAGAAGCATGGATCAGAACAAAGTAGTTTGTTACTCACGTGAGCGTATTTGGATGTGTGGCGTATGCACATTTCCCATATCAGTTAAGGAAGAAGTTGGACAACAAGGGGAGAAGTGTATATTTATTGGATACAGTGATGAATCCAATGCCTACAAGCTCTATAATCCATCAACCAAGAAGGTAATAATAAACATAGATGTTCAATTCATTGAATAATAAGCTTGGGATGGAAGTGTAGAGAAAAATGTAAATGTTAAGACATGTATTTCGCATGAAGATAAAGATGAATTGATTGCAGAAAATAATCTCTCACTGAGTGGCTCCTCCTCCACCTACACAAGCTCAATAGAGCACACCAAAAGCATGCAATAGAGCATTAGTGAAAAATCAACGAAGTGCTTCTCCAAGCGCAACATAGGGATAAGCAACTCCCTCAAGTTCAAGTGGAACTTCAAGCACACCAAGAAGACCAAGATTTAGAAATTTGAGTGAAATTTATGAGAAAGAAGAAGTAAATAATAATACTGGTTTAAATTCTTTATTTTCTTTTTTTTGTCATGTTGATGACCCAACCCATTTTGAAGATGCAGTAAAAGAAGAAATATGGATTGAAGCAATGAATGAAGAGATTGGAGCAATAGAAAAGAATGATACATGGGAGTTAGTGGACCTCCCACAAGGTAAAGAAGTCATTGGAGTGAAATGGGTCTATAAGACCAAAAGAAATATTGAAGGCAAGATAGAAAGACACAAAGAAAGACTTGTTTTCAAAGTCTACAAGAAGCAAAAAGGAAGAGATTATAAAGAAACCTTTGCACCAGTTGCAAGGATGGAGATAGTGAGGACAATGTTGTTCATAGCAGCACAACAAAAGTGGAAAGTCTATCAAATGGATGTAAAGTCAACATTCTTGAATGGAGTGTTGAAAGAGGAGGTATATGTTGAACAACCTCCTGGATATGATATAGAAGTCCAAGAGCACAAAGTATGTAAGTTGAAGAAAGCTCTTTATGGGCTGAAGCAAGCACCAAGAACATGGTATAGCAGGATTGATGCTTACCTGTTGGATAATGGGTTTGACGAGTGTGATGGTGAACCCACACTCTACATTAAAGAAAATGATAGTAAAATCCTTATTGTTGTTTTATATGTAGATGATTTACTTTTCACATGCAATGAAGTTTCTCTCATTTCTTATTTTAAAGCAGTCATGAAGAGTGAATTTGAAATGAGTGACTTGGGTTTATTGAGATATTTTTTGGGAATATAAGTAAAGAAAAATTAAAATGGAATTTTTTTTTCCCAATAAAAATATGTTGCAAAATTTTTAAATAGGTTTAACATGCAGAACAGAAAAGCATCAACAACCCCAACTGACATGGGGTTTAAATTAAGCAAAGAATATTGCAACAAGAATGTTGATCTGACATTGTACAAGAGCATAGTTGGCAGTCTAATGTATTTGACTGCAACTAGGCCTGATATTATGTATGCAATGATTTTAATCTCCAGATTCATGGAGACACCAAAGGAGACACATTGGAAAGAAGCCAAGAGAATTATGAGGTATGTGAATGGATGAAAGGAATATGGCGTTCTATACTCCTCAACTAATAATTTTAAATTGATTGGTTACACTGAAATTGATTGGGTTGGAAGTGTAGATGATAGGAAGATCACATTTGGGTATGTGTTTCAATTGGGATCGGGAGACATTTCATGGGCTTCCAAGAAGCAAACAATAGTTGCATTATAAACAACAGAAGTTGAATATGTGGCAGCAACAAGAGCATCATGCCAAGCAGTATGGATGAGAAGGATGCTGAGAGATTTGTGTCATGAGCAAGACAAAGGAACCACAATTTATTGTGATAATAGCTCAGCGATTGCATTATCAAAGAATTATGTTTTCCACAAGAGAAAAAATCACATAGATGCGAAATATAATTTTATAAGAGAATTGGTTAACAATGGTGATATTTTTTTGCAGCATTGTAGGATAGAGGAACGGTTTGCTGATATCCTCACAAAGGCAATGGGACATAGAAGTTTTGATTATCTCATGCAGTGTCTAGGAATGATTCATGGTTGCAATTGTGATTAAGGGGGAGTGTTGGAATTAACTCCAAACCACCTCCATGAATAATATAATGGCAGCAACCCACACTTCATCAAATTTTGTTGCAGGGAAGGACACAACCCAGATTTCAAATCATAGTTGTTTTCATGCAAAAGATCAAAAATAGAGTACCCAACCATTCCTTGCATTTATTTCTTTACCCACCGCAGTTCACCTACCCTTTCATTTAAACCGTCTGCATCGCAAATCCTTTACCTTTCCCATAACACATTAAGCCGTAAGTTAAATACCTGTCGATACAATATCTGGCGGGACCCACCATACCTCCACCACATTTTCAATCTGCCACAATCCTTTTTATTCTTCTTATTCCTTTGATTTGTGCATTTCGCACTTACCACGACTTACCACATTGCAACCCGCACTTCGTAAATCTTAAGCCTTAACCGTAATCCATCACCGTATGTTATGTTTCTGTCGATGTGATATCGGTGGGACCCACCTTAAACCTTACCGCATTTTCCATATGCCCCAAACCTTTGATTTCCACCAAATTCCTTTGTGTTTTGTTTATCGCACTTACCGCATTTTAAGCTGCACCATAGAGTGCATTTCGCAATGTTTATCCCTTAACTTTAAGCCCCCGCGACAAAGGTCGCGATTTTGGGATGTGATATCACATCGCACATCGCAACTGCAAGATTTAACGCTTTCTGCCAAGTTTCCCACAATGTATATTATTTTTTACGCGATGCGATCGCAATCACACATCGCAAGGTTTTATGTTTACCCGGTTCTTGCATATGTTAAATGTTGAGATCAAAAATATGCTATCTACGATAAAGCGACGGATGTGTTGTGTTTTCACAGCTAGAAAAAATAAGATTTTAAGTCCGCCAATTATGTGTTTTGTACGCGTTTCATGTATAAATAGAGAAATAGAGCAGAAGCATGAGTTTGGTTGTTGAACATCTGTTTAACATTGAATTGCATTGATTTAGCATTAGGTTTTCAGGCTATGACCATTTTTATATAATCATATGTAATTTCATTATGTTTTTACAGTAGAATGAATTGAAACTCAGAGAAGAGTTGAATAAATTGAAAGAGTTGTTCTGCTCCTATTTTACGTTGTCTGTCTGTATGTTTGACTGTTAATTCTGCAAAAATTATGCATTCTCTATGCTGTGGGGGAAGCATCCCTCTGTGTTTGTTTTATTCAATATTTTCAACACTTATTCCTACCGAATTGAATCATTTCCTTATGGAATTATTAATTTTCCTTGCCAATCACAACCCTTCCACTAATTTTACAAAAATAAATGCAATCTTTAATTTTGCAAAAGTATCGTTTGAAATTGGCGTCTCCAACTTCCATGTTAAAAACTATTTTATAGTTTCAAAATGTATCTTCTTTTTTTCCACATAAATATCAAATGAACAATGATAAAAAACAATCTGAAGGGCTTTATATGCCTCCTTGTACTCTTTACTTTCTGATAAAACCTCTGATTTTTTCATCAACAACAATCGTTTTGTAGCCCCGTTTAAAGCATATGTGACATAGCTATGCTTCCATGCATCTTCAACTTGTACATCAATCTCTATTGAGCCAAAGCAAGTCCTTATTTCAACAAGATATTTATTTGGTTTGTATACACTTCCCTTTGGTTTATTGGTCCGTATACACTTCCCTTTTGCTTATGAAATCTTGTAGAAGGATTCCATTGTCACATAAATCTTGAACAACCCACTTATCTCCTACCTCCGGCTTAACATGAAATTCTTTCTGTTCAAATAATTCATCACCTCTTATGGCTATAAATCCTTCAAAATTCCTTAAACCATGGTAAAAATTAAGAGTGTAGGACTTAATAGAAGTTGTATACCCTATTTCCATGTTGTTACTAATTTTAAATCTTCCTGTGATGGTATCACAATTGAACTATTTCACTTAGTTTTCAACTTGGTGACATTGCCAAGCTTTTAAACTTGCTACTTTTAAATTTGGATTGAATGATACTAAATCATTTCCCTCATAATAAAGTCCAACATATCCATTTTTAGCCTTTCTCTGCATTTCCTTAAGCTCCATTGTCTCCAAGCAAGAAGGTAGATAATTTATATCTATATTACAAGGTACATTCATTCTTATACTCTTTGGTAGCCAAGGCATAGGATCAACACCATTCTCAAGTGTAAAGTTCCGTGGTTTTTTCACATAAACACTTGGAATCATTTTCATAGAAATATGGCGATCCAAAGGAAATTGATATATGGCACTTTTTCCCTTCGAGATTGCTTAACATGGAACATATCCAAAACAAATGGGCTAGTGACCCAACCAATCCATGACCTAAAAATATTATCATATTTTCTTTATCATTTCGAAAATAACTCATAATAGGAATATAGAAGGTTATTCATCTCAGTACAATGATGGTAACCATTATGACTAGCCCTGGAAAAAATAAAGGAAACCGTAGCTAGATGCCAAGCACCAATACAAGCTACCTTACACAAACTCCAGTGAGTTTTTTGGGTAGTCTTGTAACACCCCACCTGGTTCCCACACCTTCACAACCCTTACCCTTTGTGACACCAATAACATCAATTATTTCATCTTTTCATAAAAGAGCATCAATAGGAACTTGTTTATCAAAAAAATTATATGCATAATCTACTTTTTGGGCAACGTTTCCCCATTAACTTGTATTTTCATTAGGTGTGCCTTCTGCTTCAATCCTTTCATCTCCTTAATATGAAAATATTAAATTGGGTAGGATGGAGATCAATAGAGTAAAATATCTTCATACAAAAATATGAAAAATAGTGTATGAATCACTTCACTCCATTTTTTAAAAGACTAATAAAAATGATAGTTCATATTTAAGGTAGCATACGATTTTTCCAGAAGTAGAACAATCACAGAAATTGGCATACTACAAAGAAAATTATTTCATCCATTCTCTAGTACTAAACCAATAGGAATGTGAAGTGAACTTACAAAATATTACAAAAGTGGTAATACTTGTAAATCATAAATAATTTATTCAATTGAAAAACCAAAGTTTGATTTCATGTTCATTTTGATTCATACTAAGAACTACACAAACACTAAGAAATTATTTCATGTATATGTTTTTTTTTTTCATTTATTGTAGTTTGTATCTCTTCAAATCAGTGTGAAATGGATACAATGAATAGAAGGAAATAATCTATAAAGAGTCGAGGCCATGAGAACCACACAAGCATTCTGTGAAATTATTCCTTGTATAAAAATTTTGCACTTACTGTAGTTTGACTCTCTTTGAATCAATATAAAATTACAACAATGAATAGAAGGAAATAATGAGTGGAGGCCATGAAAATAATAAAAAGGAACATTAGGCTTACAATCCCTAATACGATGTTCATTTGTGAATGAAAAATTACTCCACAAAGGATAGAGGTGAAATAATATGGAAGCAAGCAAAGCCCAACTCAACATATTCGATTTGAAGGGAAAGATACTAAACTACACATAATCACTTCATGCAAGTAATTCTAAAAAGTAATCGATATATGGTGCTTTGTACCTTCACAAGTGCTTAGCATGTAACATATCAAGAAAAAATGGGTCAGTGACCTAGCCAAGCCATGACTGGAAAATATTATCTTGTCTACTTTATAATTTTGAAAATAGGCCATACTAGGAAGATTGCAGTTTATTCATCTTAGTACGATGATGGTAACCATTCTGACCAACCTTGGAAACAATAAAAGAAACCATAGTTTGATTCCAAGCACCAATATAATCTACCTTATGCAAACTCCCGTGAGTTTTTTGGGGCAATCTTGTAACACCCCACATGGTTACCACACATTCATAACCCTTATCCTTTGTGACACCAATAACGTCAATCATTTCATGTTTTTGGAAAACATCATCAATAGGAACTTGTTTCTCAAAAATTTTATATGCATAATCTACTTTCTAGGCAATTATTCCCCCAATAACTTGTATTTCCATCATGTGTTCCTTCTTCTGCTTCAATTATTTCATCTTCTTAATATGAAAATGTGAAATTGGGTAGGCTGGAGATCAATAGAATAAAATATATTCATACACAAAATCTATGAAAAACAATGTCTCAATAATTTAACTCCATTTTTAAAAAGGCTGATAAAAATGATAGGTCACATTTGTAAGGTAGCATAAGATTTTCCCAGAAGTAGAACAATCACAGAAATTGACATAATACAAAGAAAATTCTTTCATCCCATTATATAATGCTAAACTAATAGGCATGTGACGTGTAAATTGACATAATACAAAGAAAATTCTTTCATCCCATTATATAATGCTAAACTAATAGGCATGTGACGTGAACTTACAAAATATTATAGAAGTGGCAATACTTGTAAATCATACACAATTTCTTTAATTGAATAGTCCAATTTTGATTTCCCGTTCATTTTGATTTTTACTCAGAACTACACAAACACTTAGACATTATTTCATGTATATGGTTTTTTGCATTTATTGTAATTTTTATCTCTTCAAATCAGTGTGAAATGACTACAATCAACATAAGGAAACAATCTATAAAGAGTCGAGGCCATGAGAGCCACACAAGAATTCTGTGCATTTATTCCACGTATATAGTTTATGCACTTACTGCAGTTTGACTCTCTTTGAAAAGATCTAAAATGGAAATAATGAATTGAAGGAAATAATGAGTGGAGGTCATGAAAATAATTTTAAAAGGAATATTAGGCTTACAATCCCTAATATTATGTTCATTCAAGAATGAAAAATGACTCCACGGAGGATAGAGTGAAATAATTTGGAAGCAAGCAAAGGCTAACTCAACAAATTCAGTTTGAAGGGAAAGAAAATAAATTACACACAATCACTCCATTCAAATAAGTATAAAAAGGAAAATTATGCTTACAATCCCTACTGTGATTTTCATTCAAGAATAAAAAACGAATCCCCAGAAGTTGGAGTAGGTGAAATATAGAATCTAAAGACAAGAAAAGGCAACTCAACAGGTCTAGTTGGAAGGCCATTTATCCATATTGAGTAGCCCTCATCAATTTTCATTGAAGTGATCAGAAGCTAACATATTCTCCAAATAATGGAATCAAATACTAATGATCACAAATTTATATGACCCAGTATTAGCCATTTTGAATCCTGCATCCTAGAACAACACGTCAAGAGAATCAAATTGAAAACAAAACAAAAAAATAAAAATTACAAAGATCTTCCATGGAGCCTGAGCAGTAATCTCAACCTACAATTGAGCCCATGAAAAGGAAGGAGATAAAAATATTAAGTTCATTCCCAGTCAAAACCTATCTAACAAAAATTGAACTAAAAAAATCAAAGGTTTACTTGAAACAAGAGAAGAATAGAAATGGGTATAGTAATGGAAATATTAGACAAATTCTTGAATTTTGATTAGAAAAAATTGAGCAACCAAATAACTTGAAACATGAAAATATTCTATCATGAAAAGGTCCATTGTAGATCATTGGTGACTCAACACGGAAATTGTAGAAGGGAAAACCAGAGCAATGGCTAACCTGTTTCAAATTTGAGTTCATGTGATACGAAAAACTAGACTGGAATGGTTGTTAAAGGTTCGTGAGAGGAGAATAGACCCAATGGGGATCCAAAATATATACCATAAAGAAGGCGCAAAATTTTTAAATGCAACTAAAGTAAAAAGTTTCTTAATATATTCCAATAAAAGAAAAAAATGAAGGGTGAAAATGAAACACTGCAGAAAGTATAGGGCAAGTTGAGGTCAGAGGACTTCACTAAAAGATAAAGTCAGGTCTAACCTAATCTCGACCTAGCATAAAAAATAAGAGAAATTATTCTAAAAACAACAATATAATATTCAATGGCTCAAAGAGAGGCAAAGATTCAAAATCCTCCCATGGATCATGCCTTGTAGGAAGTCTCAGTACAAGATTTTAGAAATAAACAAAGATAACATGAACAACAAAATAAATGTATGTAGGAAAAGGATTATTTAAAGAAATTGTTGACACATAAGGAGGAAAGATATCATAATAATGCAAAAAAAAATTTAGAATGGATCCAAAAATAATATCAGAAAATACAAACAAGATCTGACCCCAGTCACTAAAGAACTACATAAAGAAGTTTCCTTAGTGAAGAAGGGGAAAACCCCTAGGCCTGTTTGACAAGGGCTTCTATCAGAAGATGTGAATATCCTATCAAATATGACTTTAACTGAATTACTAGGTGGGGATGAAGAGTCCACAATATTAAATATGTTCGAAGCCTTCAGCTCAACATTCCTCATCCATCTCCACCCATATCCCCAGTGAAGAGCAGGTAGTTTATTTTGACAGTTTTAGGCCTAATTCACTATGCAACACATCCTACAAGATTATATTAAATCTTCCACGTTGATGATGGTGTTCCTTATATCCAAATAATAGGTAGAGTTTGTAGAAATTATAAAGCATGCATGTGTATCTTGGATTCACCTGATCTAACAATGTACTAAATTTAAATACTGAATCGCTTCAACAAATCTTTTGCAGAATTAAAAACACAAATGCCAACCACATGAAGTAAAGAAGAATAAAATCAAACACAACACAGATAATTTCCCGGGGATATATTACAGCTGAAAACCCCACTATCTTTTATTTTATACTCGGCATGGATCATAAAACAATTACATACAAAAATATTCTCACAAAATCCCTCCAGTACTCAGCTAATTGTCTCACACTATCATACAAAAACTGACCAATACTTAGCCAATTTCTTGCCTCTAGACAACCTGCCTTGCTTGCGCAATCCCTGATGAATGAAATCCCTAAAAAATAGGAATTCTTGCCTTCCTTGATTGTGAAAGTATCATGGGCACTCCAATGGGTGTTTGGTTGCATGTGTGCAACCCAATAATCCTACAATTGATAGTCAACTGCCCTTTCACCTAGATCTCAACTGGGTCTCCACTAGATCTGACATGCATGCAACTAATAATAGTAAATCCTCAGTTGCATGTGATATCACTAATTGTGAATTAATTAATATTTAATTCACTTGATCTCTCACTCGTGTATCTTCAGTTACAACTAACACAACTGATTTTAACTCACTTAACTAAGTTAAATTGATTACAACATGCATTAACTAATGCACCACTGCACTTCGAACTCTGTTACAACTAGAATTACTCTGCATGCCTCACCAACTACCTATAACTTGAAATCCACTAGCTAACTGAGTTTATCACTCTCATTTAACTATTTCAAGTTATCATTGAGAATATATTACAGTTTATTGTCGATATTAATTAAGGGATAACTAAAATATACATGCACCCAAAAATAGCATTATGGGCCCCACCCTAGTGTAGGTGCTTAATGTGCTAGGTGTGGGTGCTGAAATTTTCTTGTTGAATCTCAAAACTACCTCTTAATAAGAAAGGAAATATCCTTCACCTTGATCCAATCTCTATGGTATTCAAATTTTCTCCTGGTGAGATCCTTTATCAGAATATTTGCATCCTGATCTTTCGTGGGAATGTACTGAAGAAACATTATTCTTCTCTGAACACAATATCTGAGATGATGGTACCCGATATCTATATGCTTGGACCTATCATGAAACACAAGATTAATAGAGAGTTTAATGAAACTATGATTATCACAATGAATCATTGTCGGATCCATCTGAGAACCAAACAAACCAACCAAGATCTTTCTCATCCAGATAGCCTCACATGAAACTTGACTTGTTGCCATGCATTTTGATTCTGATGCATGGAGTGCCACAGATCGTTGTTTCCTGCTGTATCAGGAAACCACTGTCGATCCTATGCTAAATATCCCTCCTGATGTGCTCTTTCTTTCTGATGGACTGCCCACCCAATCTACTTCCGTGAAGCCTTGAAGCTTCACTCCCTCTGTCTGTATGTATCATAGACCATTATTTGATGTGCCCCTCGGGTATCTCAAGACATCATCCCCTGCCTTCCAAAAGACCTTGGTAGGATTAACCATAGCTTGACTCAGATGTTTAACTGCGTAGAAAATGTCTTGTCTGGTGTTCACTAGATACATCAGTGAACCAAATAACTGCATGTAGATAATAGCATCCACTACCTCTCTAGAGGTAGCATCCTCTTTACTCCAATTTCCTGGAAGAGGAGTATCCATGGGTTTGCAGCTCTCCATGTGAAACTTACCTAATATCTACTTTTCGTACTTGCCTTGAGACACAAAAAATTCACCATCCCGCTGCCATATTTCCAATCCAAGGAAATAAGGAAGGAGTCCCATGTCCTTCATTTCGAACTCCCTTGCAAGATCCTCCTTCCATGAGTGTATCAGCTGCCCATCACCAGTCAAAATTAGATCATCAACATAAATAACAATAATCAATAGCTTACCCTCAACCACAATCTGGTACAGGTTTGCATCTGCTTCACTTTTGGTGAAGCTCAGTCCAGTGAAATAGTTGTATATCCGAGTGTACCAAGCATGGGGTGCGTGCTTCAGCCCATACAGTGCTCTTTTGAGTCGGCACACATGCGACTCACTGTTGAATATTTTGAAACATTCAAGCTACTCTACATACACCTCTTCCTCAATGATCCCATTGAGAAATGCAGTTTTCAAATCCATCTAATGAATGCTCCAACCCATCTACGCTGAGAGTGCAAGGATGGATCTTATGGAAGAGTGCCTTGCAACAGGTGCAAAAGTATCGTCATAATCGATCCTCTCAATCTGTGAGAATTCCCGAGCCAAAAATTTGGCCTTGTATTTCTCCACAATCCCATCAGCAACTTGCTTTACCTTGTAGATCCATCTCGATCAAACCACTGATTTGTCAATCGGTCTTGGGACTATCTCCCATGCACTGTTCTTGATAATGGAGTCATACTCCACCATTGCATCAAACCAAGTTTGTTGATGCACTTCTTCTTGAAAGGAAGATGGATCAGTCACAATACATTTTCTCATAAGAGCCATGTATCTAGTAAATCGGTCAGGAGACTGTCTCTGTCTGCACTGTGAAGTAGGGGCTCCTACATTCGCCACACCATCAATTCTCAATCTATCAGGTTCCGTGGTGCGCCTTCTACCATTTCTGATGGATGGCTATGCATGAGTGTTTTCCTCCACTCCATGAACCTCCTCATGTGGCTGATCCACATCTTGAGGCTCATCCTTGGGAACCAACAGTTCCTCCTCTGCATGTAAGTACAACTCCTTCTCTAGGGACACCTGCATGGCTTTCTCCTCATCAAATTTTATATCCTATCGCACAACAGTCATTATCCTGTTTGGAAAATACACACGATAATTATGGGGTGTTTCAGTGTACCCTACAAAAATGTCGATCTCATCTGTCAGTTCCAACTTCTTCCCGATGTCCTTGGTCACATGAACATAAACAGATGAACCAAAAATCTTAAAGTGTGAAACATCAGGTTTCTTACCAGTTAAAACCTCTTCAAGTGTACTCATGGAAAGTACCCTATGAGGACAACATTTTTTCACAAATACCGTAGTGTTGCATGCTTCCGCCCACAGATGCATCGGTAGGCCTTGATCATGCAACATCACTCTTGTTTCACCCACAATCATTATATTCTTTCTCTCCATGATCCCATTCTACTGTGGGTTATGAGGTGCTATGAGTTCTCTTCGAATTCCTTCTTTGCTGCATAATTTATTGAATTCATTAGAAATGTATTCTCCACCATTATCGCTCCTAAGAGCCTTCACTTGATTCCCCGACTCTTTCTCCACCAGTGCCTTAAACTCCAATAACTTAGAGAATGTCTGATATTTTTTCTTCATGAAGAAGATTTAGCACTTATGAGAAAATTCATCAACAAACATTACATAGTACTTATGTTTTGTTGTTGAAGCAACAGAGAATGGTCCAGACACGTTTGTGTGAACTCTCTCAAGGATCCCCGAAGCTCACTTCTCCTTCTCATGAAAGGTGGCCTTTACATATTTTCCCTTAGAAAATCCCTTGCATGTGTCCGATTGCGCAATTGTACCCCTGGGAAGACTAGTAGAAATCTTGTGCATGAATTTCAAGGCTCCATGGTGAAGATGGCCCAATCTTTTGTGCCATAATTCGCCTTCATCCCGGCTCACCACTTGATCTACCTTGCCCATAATTTTTGTGCAACCATCTACATCCAGCTTGTAGATATTCTTAACTCGAATCCCTATCCTCTTGGCTTGTCTCATTTTTTTATGTCGCAGGAAAGCTTTTACTTCACTAAAAACAACATCATAGCCTCTATCCTGCAACATTGTGACTAAGACTAAATTTTTCTTCAAATCTCTTACATGCTTTACATATTTTAATTGAAAGGGTTTACCTAACTACCTCTGAAAGGTAATGGTACCAATCCCGGTAGCATTGTACCGCCCTTCATCACCCATTTCAATATGCATCTGGAGATCCTTCTCCTCCAAGTCACTGAAAATTTCTTTGTCTCCCGTCATGTGAAAGGAAGTGCCACTATCCAAATACCACACAGATCCCAATTCACTTGACACCATGCATGCGATCAATGATAAGTCAAGCTCAAATTTTTAGGTAAGAGCCTCACCAGCTACAGATCATACAACCTTCTTGTTCTTCTTCTTTTTTGGATAGTTAGTATCAAAATTCCCATACTTGTGGTAGTGAAAACACTTCACCTTGGACATGTCCTGCTTCTTACCATTCTTAGACTCGGATTTGGAATGGAATTTATTCCCCTTCGCCTTATTTGCCTTGGAAACCAAAGAACAAACCTCTTCATCTTCATTCTTAGATGAAGATCCATATCTGGTGTTCCGTCTGAACTCCTCCTGCACCAAATCCAACCACAATCATTCCCAATCTGGAAATTTTTCCATTCCATTGATAGAGTCTTGATAATTGTGCCAACTCTTGGGAATTCCTATGAGAGCCAAACTCACCAAATCATCATCAACGACTGTTATACCAATGCTCCCCAATTCATCCCGACATTGGAATTTTTTTTATAGATATTTTGGTATGGAGTCACCGTTATCCATCTTGATCTTCCTGAGTTTATCTTTGAGCACCAATTTCCTATGGTTGTTGCTGCTCTGGAGTAGATCAATAAAATCCTTCCACATTGCATATGTTGTGGCTTTCCCATGGAGGCTTGAGACAATGTAGTCTCATACTCCCTCCGACATGATCCTCCTTGCCTTTGCCACTTTATTTTTCCATGCATCAAGATTTGTAGCATATGTCACAACGGGTTTTGGAAAATAATTGTCAATGAATTCCTTCAAGCTATGGTCTTCTAGTACTGCCTCCATCCTGTCCTTCCAGGAAATATAGTTTGAGCTTCCCTCGAGTGCATACTCCAACCTCAAGCCATTGAAATCCATTTCTATCTTGAATCAACTGTAGCACCAAGAAATTCTTTCTGCAAATTTGAATTCTATCCAGTCAAAAACTTAGCTCCTACTTCACTTCTTCAATTTCCTATGCTCTAATACCATGTAGAAATTATACAACATGCATGTATATCTTGGATTCACCCGATATAACAATGTAATAAAGTTAAATACTGAATCACTTCTACAAATATTTTTCGGAATTAAAAGCACAATCGCCAATCACATGAAGTAAAGAAGAATCAAGTCAAACACAACACAGATAATTTCTCGGGAAAGTTTACAGATAAAAACCCCACTATATTCTATTGTATATTTAGCATGGATCATGAAATGATTACATGTAAAACTCTTCTCACAAGAGCCCTCCAGTACTCAGCTAATTGTCTCACACTGTCATACAAAAACTGACCAATAATTAACCAATTTACTGCCTCCATACAACCTTCCTTGCTTGGGAAATCCATGATGAATGCAATCCCTAAAAGATAGGAAGTCTTGCCTTCCTTGACTGCGCAAGTATCATGGGCACTATAATGGGTGTTTGGTTGCACTTTTTCAACCCAATAATCCTAAAACTTATAGTAAACTTCCGTTTCACCTAGATCTCAACTGGGTATCCACTCGATCTGACATGCATGTAGCTAATAATAGTAAATCCTTAGTTGCATGTGATATCACTGATTGTGAATTAATTAATATTTAATTCAGTTGATCTCTCACTAGTTTATCTTCAGTTACAACTAGCACAACTGAGTTTAACTCACTTAACTGAGTTAAATTGATTACAACCTACATTAACTAATGCACCATTGCACTTCGAACTCTGTTACAACTAGAATTACTCTGCATGCCTCACCAACTACCTCTAACTTGAAATCCACTAGCTAACTAAGTTTATCACTATTATTTAACTATTTCAATTCATCATTAAGAATGGATTATAGTTTATTTTCCATCTTAATTAAGGGATAACTAAAATAGACATGCACACAAAAATAGCATCGTGCGCCCCACCCTAGTGTAGGTGCTTAATGCACTAGGCATGGGTGCTGACATTTTCTTGTTGAATATCAACAGAGTTTGTGACAGCTAGAAAAATCATAGATACAATATGATTTTGGTCCAAAAAGGAAATAGCAAATACACTTAGTCAATATAAGAAACTCGTGGGTGGAATCGGTTTTCATGTTTTTCTATTGCACATGCTTTTTTTTGCTAATAAATGGGTTCCATCAAACTTCTTCAAGGCTACAGGAGGAGTAAGGAAAGGGTTCCCTCTTGCAGTTATTTTATTCATCATAATTGTGGACACACTCGGGGAGTAATAAATTGGGAAAATATGAAAGGAGATATCAAAGGTCTTAAAGTGTCCTCAGATATTTCCTCAATCTTCCACTCCTGGTTTATATATGACACTCTAGTAATGGGGGGAGATAAAGAATTAAGCAAAAATAATTAAGAGTCGTGCTTGGTGGGAGGGTTGAGTGACCAACCTTTCTTGTAGGGTGTTGAGGGTGGATTTTGCATCAAAATAAAATGGTTTCTTTGCTGCAATTAATTGCTGAGTTTTCAAAGGAATGACAGTTCTTTAGATTTTATTTTCATGTGCGACACGATTTATATTAGAAGATTTTTTTCATGATGCTTAAATTAGTTATACATTTGATATTCAGGCTTTGTTTAAGAAAAAATGATTGACAAAATCAATTCCTTCCTTCTCTAAAAAACCAAGGGCAAAAATATCCATTTACCTCATTCATTAAGTCCCTTAAGGAATTAGAGAAGCAACAAAAGCGCAGTGAGAAAGTAAAAGCGACAACAAAAACGAATTGATGTCTCACATTAGTCGTCTACTCCCGTTTGTATTTCATAAAAAATACCTAATACTTTGTAGGAAACTATGTCCAAATGAGTCAAACATTAAGAACAAGAACAATCATGGTAGCAGCAAACAAAACATATGCATCATAACAACAGAAACATACATACTAGATTCAACACTTCAACAAGGAAACATAATGACTCTAGGGTTTCTTCCTCATGATTCGAACACATCGACAACAATATTGAATTATAGAGTAGGTGCAAGCTTAGAGCGTAGGTTGTAGACCCAAATCGAACCACATTGTGGCTGTTCGTCGAGGAAATTTTTCAAAGAAGTTGAAATAAAATAAAATAATATATACAATCTTGGAAAAAAAACCTAATGTCTAGCCAAATTACTCTCGTCTTGTCAAAATTAGCAACTATTAGTTTTCTCTTTACTATTAACTATTAATCTGATGACCTAAAAATCTTCAATAGTCTAACATTCTATCTGATGGTACATACCGGTAAACAATGGCAACTGGGGGATCTTTTCTCAAAGGGAATGTCTTACGACGTAATTAATATGTTTTGGAGAGAAATTATATTGATTTAATTATAAAACATATTTTTTTATAAAATTTTAATGAAAAAGGTTGGTTTTTTGTTTCTTTGTTTGTTAAAGTAAAGATTTATATTCAGTTTTAAAGAGATATCATATCCAATTTTGGGATATTCTAGTTTTCCACTTGAGAAACTAAACTAGTGACATGACGATAATGTTTTTAGCATCCAAAAATAATATATTTTAGAGTGAAACCAAAAACCAAAAATACCATACTAAGGGACTAAACACCTAGGGCTAACCAAAAATTGAAAAATAGAATTAAGAAATTAAGCAGATTATAACCCTTCATGATTTGGATTTGAATGAGTTTGTAACATCCCCAAGAATGGGCTCCTTTTCGTTGCTAGGAGACCATTCTAGGTCTAATGGGAGTCCTAGATGGTCTTTAAATGCCCAAGATTACTATCCATATTATTTATAGTGAGTTACAATTCATCCAAAATTAGCAGAATTTCCTCTTTGGCCTCATTCCTATTAAGAAAGACTATGCTAAGAAAGAACTTCAAATTCTAGTAGATGTAAACCATATACATATATTGATTGTAGCATGCTATGGTATTCCCAATGTATGGTACCTAGTCCACTATTTCTCTTAGAAGTTGCATGTCAGTTAAGAAACTTTGTTACCATGTGACGTCATGCTATGCTTTTGAAATCTCCTCTTGAATGGCCTATGATATATTGTCTCAATAGTGCTAAGAATTTTTTTTTCTCGTGGATGATTCTAAGAGCTACTATCACCATGAAAATAAGTAACACCTTGCTTGCTCCTGACAAAAATATGCTTGATACGGAAAGAAGGAATGAATAAAAGGAAAGATCCCTAAAGGGGTTGAGAGAATGGGGAAAAAAATTGCGAGGAACTACTAAGTGAGAAACAAAACCAAATGGATCGAGGGACTAGTGACACAAGAACTACTAGAAAAAGGGAGAAATATTTGGAGATGTACGTGAATAGGAAACCCTTCAAAACTAGAAGAATTAAAGGCTGGAGGATATAGGCATAAAAACATCCTAGCCAGAAGACGAGGGAATATAAATTATAATTTTTGAAGGACATGAGACAAATATGGAGAAAGAACAAAGGAAATAAAAACAAATAATGAAGAAAAACATGGGAGAAAAAAATCTCAATATCGAACAAGAAGAAAAAAGGAGGTAAGTCGCATCCATGAAGAACAATAATGCTCCACCCCCTGAGACTTGAAACCTAGAATTCAGAGCTCCCTTGTGCCTAGCTCGAGCCTTGTATAGAGAAAATGATTTCTTCCTAGAATGATGAAGATGGTGCATGGCATATATGTATAATACTACCCTCGCAAATGGATTCATGTTTCTAGGATTTCATATATAAAAGTGGTCAATTTCGATTTATTCCTTGTCATTAAACCTGTACTGAGCCTATTTAAAGCTTGCAACCCTTCCTACATATGATCGTGAGTATGTGTCTCTGATCTAGGATAATTTATGGTAGTGGAGTATCTTTGGGTTAGAACATTACCATGCCCCCTACCATGTGTGCACAGTGGGATGAAGATGATGCTCCCCTCCATATGTCTTATGCCTGACACCCCATTTAGTGCATCAATGGAAAATGTTTTATTTCCAGCCCTTTATTTATTTTTATTTATTTTTAAACAAAGATTAAATTTAAATTCTTGATTCATTGTTAATTAAGTGGCCATTCAAGGCTCTAGAACATGGTTGAGAAATTAAAGGTATAATGGATTGAAGCATTTAATAAGACAAAATATTCAACAACTATAAGTGGTTTTTGGTGACTATTAACTAATTATTTGAGTAAAGTGTATAGGATTACATAAACACGAATTACAATGTTTGGAATTTGGCTTCTGTGATCCATAAATTGTGTATAAAATATTTTGGTGAAAATCACATTCAAGCAGATTTTGTTGATGCGTTTCAAACAGGCCAATGTGGTTCATCATCAGGACAAGATGAGAAATCTGATCTCGGACCCAGTTTAAATAAATAGGAAACTCCAACTAGCCGTTGTGGAATAACGACTAGTTTGACTGGAATAAGAAAATATAAAGACAAAATAATAGTTGAATTATTATTAATATATTTTTATTTAATAATTAAAAATTTTGAATATAATAAAATATTTATATATTCTTAATTAATATTAATCTAAAATTCTAAGATTTAAAATAAAAATAAAAATAAATAAATAATAATATATAATAAATAAATAAATAAAATAAAAAACATAAAAATAAATAATAAATAAATAATAAATAATAAATTAAAAGTAAAAAATAAAAATAAAAATAAAGATAAAAATAAAAATTAAAAGTAAATAAATAAATAAATAATAAAAATTAAAAAATTAAAAATAAACAAAAATAAAACAAAATAAATAATAAATAAATAAATGAAAAATAATAATATTAAATAAATAATAATAATAATATTGATGATAAATCAATAAATAAATAAATAATAAATAAATATTAATAATAAATAAATAAATAATCATAATAATAAATAAAAATAAATAAATTAATAAAGTACAGAGAGGGAGAAAGAAACCGGCGAACAAAGGAGAGGAAAGGAAACGAGGGAGAACAGAAGGGAAGAAAACCAATAACTAAGAATGAAGGGCGAGGATCGAGCATCTGCTAACACTCCACCCATCATCTCTATTAAGGTTGACTGGCCTCTTTTCAATTTCTAAGGCCTCCCTCAACTTTCGGTGGTGGAAATGGTCAATCCTTGCAATAACTTTCGCATATTCAATGCAAATATGATGCTTTGTCTTTTCTGCATGTTCTTCTAAGGCAGAGGAGCGAGATCTATTATGTTTAAGTTCAGCGGCATGTTCATGAATTCTTTGACTGATGGATCGACCAGTTTCACCAATGTAAGGTGTCCCATAGGAGCATGGAATCAAGTAAAAACCTTTACCATGCTTAGGGTAGATCAGGTCCTTAACCGATCTAAGGGAACTTTGAATGGTGCGGAGGGGCTTGAAGGTTGAGGGAATTTTATGTCTCCTTAGGATCCTAGCGATTTTATCATTCGTTCCTTGGATAAAAGGAAGGTGAACTCCTGATAACCTATCACAATTTTAATATTGTGGAAGTGGGGGTTGGAGCCAAATACAACTATTTTCTTTTAAGCATTAAAGGTGGAAAATTTATCTCTAGATGAGATCTTTAAAGTTTAGAAACATCTAGTTGTCCTCATTGTGGACATGTTGAAATCATTAAGCATAATTTATAATTTTATCTTCTAACTAGAGCTAGGGGCTATATGGAATTGTATAGAATTGTTTCAATATTTTTTTTTTTAGCCTTAAAGTGTTTGTAACCATCATTAATTTTTCATGTTAAATTTTAATGTTCTTTAAGAATACTGAATATTTAGATATTTTCCCATTAAATTTGATTATAAAAATTATTATAGATGATCTGAAATGACAGTATTAGTTTTATTGTGCTAAGGGTCTTTCAGTTTTAAAAAACATGTGCATAATTGGTTCATTAGTTTTCATAAGGATTAAGGAGTTTTTCCATGAATTATAGATGAAATTTGGTGAATTAGAAGCATAAAATAAACATAAATAACACTGAAAAACAGTGTAAAATAGAGAAATAAGTCACTACATGAAGTTTACACAACAGGCATGATGAAGCAGTTCACCCCTCCTAGGCTACATCTGCAAGGTCCAGCTCCCAATGGCTTGTCCATCTTTCATTATGCTCAAAATTTTCTATTACATGTCATTACAATGCTCTAATGGTTGTTTTATCTACACTAATGGCTTCAGAATGCTCCAACTAGTAAAAAATGACTCTTCATTCACTTAGAATCATCAAAAATTGAGCCTCCTACACTTTTACCCAACATCTCCTAGGAAAACTCTGCTTAATGGGGATAAATCTAGTTAAATGGAGTTAAATTAGGGTTGACCATAAAATTTGGTGTGTCCCTATCCACTTTTCCTATTAAGCTATGCATTAAATGTTACGGTTAGGGTGGTGGCCACATGCGCACCCCCAACCGTTAAGTGGTTTTACCGGAACACATCGGAATACAATTCGGAGTTAAATAACATACATCGTGAAGCGATCAAACATCTCTCTTTATAATAGAATGAAAATAACCCAAAACACTTTACATACACACAAACTTCTTGCCGGAGTAACCCAACATACGTCGAACCGATCGCAAGCGATTGTAATCGCTTGCCCGCAACTTTTAACTCTTTGTGAATTTTCTAAACCACAAAACTTGCGAAGTGCACTATTGTGCAAAGACGACATATGGCTCCCCCTTGTCACATCGCATCCTTCGTCCTTCTCGCATCGCATCGCAACCCATTTAGCACACCGTGCAAACTCTTAATGGTATCCGCTATTATTTTCGAAATTCGAAATCACGATTCATCATCCACCATTGATCTACTGCATGATCCAATGGGTCACGTCTATATCTACCAATTCATCGCATATCATTCTGTCAGACTTGCGAAGTCATCACGACCGTTCATATTTTTCCCTTAGATCTGCGATTTAATCGCGACCGTCTGTTCCTCTCTTGGAATTCTTCTAAGTATTTAAGTCTTTAGTCGATTTCTCTTCATACGACATCGTTTTTTTGAACCGTTCACGGCGCCAGAATCAAGAAGACGAGAGATACACAACCAACCTTGTTTCAACCCAATCCCATACCTTTCAATTTTGAGCAAAATTTATGAACTCGCGATCATTCCTCCCCATTGGGAAGCTTTTGGATCTCAAAAGACATGATTACATGTTCAGTAGATGTGGATATAAATACCTCACCTTTTCAATCTCCATTCATTTTTCCTTGCTTGGTTTAGTGCCTTTGAGCCCAAATCGAAGGTAGTCAACACTTCCCCTCTTTGATGCTCTTGTCCTCCTATCAAGAATTATATCTTCTTTGATCTCATCCAGAAATTCCGACGAGAAATCTTCAATAGAATGTAGTTGAACATCACTTCATTAATCATCGATCAAAGGAGGCTCATACAAGCGTAAGTTTTCAACATTAACAATTGAATACATTTGCGTGTACGAGGGAAAATCAAGTTGGAATGCATTATTACCAAGTTTTTTATGATATTGAAAGGACCATATCGAATGGGTTTGAGTTTTTTACCTTCCCCTTGCATTCTTTCTTTGCTAATGTGCAACCATACCTCATATCCCTCTTGAAACTTATGATCAACCCGGTGTTTTTCATGCCTTTCTTTATATTTTCTTTGACTTTTCTCAAGCTATTCTTGAACTTGTTGATGTATCCTCTGAATTTTCTCAATGAATTTTCGAGCCTTATCAATATCACTATGGCCATCAACTGCAACATCCTTCCAAAGATGAAGTCTAATGGCTATTTTGGCAAATACCCAAAGCATGCTTCAAAAGGTGAGGTTTGTGTTGAAGAGTGCTTTCCCCAGTTGTAAGTGATCAGGAGATCATGTCCAAGTCGAAAAAATGCTAAAAAATGGAACTACTCATAATTAGTTGCAATCTGAATGAATGTAAAGGACTCTTCGCGGAGATTCTAGCACCGTGAACGAGACTCAAATCCGATGTCGTATGTGAAAGTTACTGAAGTTTGAAAACGCCCAGTGACCTTCAAAACAAGACTTTTTGACCAAGAAAATTTGTCATTTTTCAAAGTTTTAGAGGGCAAAAAAACAAAAAATTATAATGTTTTTATGGGCCTATTACAGGGTGTCATGTGGCCTGCCCAAAGGTTGCCACGTGGCCCCAAGCCAATGGTTCAAAATTCATATTATAAATTTTGATGGTTGGTGGGTCGAACCCTCGACCCAACACCTCGGGCAGGGCCGACCCGACCAACACGACACGGGCACATAACTAGTTTTATGGGCGAGTCGGGCATGTAAACACACAGTCGGGTCAATAGAGGTTAAAGTGTTAAGCCCTCAAGGCTTAAGGCTGCAGATTCCATGACCTCATGCCAGAGACAAGGGCTAATCCCATACAACCGACGGAGATTTGGGCTAAGCCCCTGGGTGCTAGCCCTCATCGCATAGGACCTACAGGCGGTGACCAAGGGTGCAAACTTGACACTAACTACTAGCACAAACCATCTCCGAAAATCCAGCATGTGAACGCGCAGTTAACTGGCTATTAAATTTATTGTAACCCCGAATTTAGTGGTGCAATTCCTCCAGTCTTATCTGTCTGACTATTTTGGTGGGATTAACTGGAGTTCCTCCAATTTTGGAGGATGTTTTCTAATGCCATTGGGAAAAATTTGTTTTGGTCATAACTTTCTCCATTTTTGACAAAAAAAGAAAAAAGTTTAGTCAATTTTGGCTATTATGAGCATTTTGGAGTGTTTGGGATAGGTTGCAGAGTGAACATAGGGGTTCTTCAACCATTGTTTCTTCAGGAAAGAGGAAAGGGCCATCAGGGCCATCACGAAGATGGAGCGGTATTGGGTTTTACTTCACTGTTTGAGGTGAAACAAAAGCCATTTTTAGCTTATTTCTATCTTATGAAGTCAATTTCACAGTTTTTTTTGTCTGTTTAGGTATATTTCTCGTTGTATAAACATTTTGAGAAACTTAATAGAGCAAGGACATGCCCATTGGGAGCCTTGGACCAGGCAGATGTAGCCCAGGAGGGGTGAACTGCCTCATCAGTTCACTGTGTTATGCTATGGTGAATTTCTCTTGTTGTGTATTTCTAATATAATATGTTAAGCAGTAAACTTAATTAACATTTCCTCACACATAAACTCAGAAACAATTACCAAAAAAACTTTGTTTAACCTACAAGACATGGAGAATACTTTGCACAATTAATTAAATGGAAATGGATACTTTGCACAACATTTACAAATAGTTCCACTTTCAGATTAGTTGGTATCAAAGCTATAGTTTTACTCTGCATTTGTTCTTGTGCAAAGATATAGTTGATTGTTTGCAAGTTTTGATGCTTACTAGGCTTAAACTCAAGAGAGATGAAGGACACTTGGTTAGTGCACAAAGTAACCCTCAACCAAGAAGGGCCAAATAGCCACCTCCAAGAACCATAGAAACAGCCTCAAGAATGTCTTCAAGAGAAGCAGAAGCTCCTAAAGACATTGATCCCAAAGAAGAATAATGGGTATTCCAAAACATTTTTTTGGACATAACTGAGATGGTGAGCATACTCTAGCAAGAAAGGAATGACAGGCTTGTTGGAGAAGGGTTTAAACACCAAAAAGAAGGAGAGCGTTCTTCAGGAGGAAAGAAAAGTGATGACAAGTCAAAGAAAGTACACGGAGGAAATGGTGATCCATCATCCTCATCTTCATCCTCTTCCTCTACATCGTCATCCTCAATTTCAGTGAATCAATCTCACAAGCCTAAAACCACTGGTAAAAGTCCATTTTTAAAGCTTTATGTCAAATTTGAGTTGCCTATGTTTAATGGTGAGGTCAATGCAGAGAAACTTGACAATTGGATAAGACAGTTGGAATTTTACTTGAGGATACAAAACCTTCATGATGATGACACCAAGATACAGTTAGCCTCTTTGAGAATGGATGGAGAAGCATTGGTATGGTGGGAAGCCAATACCAAGGATGAAATTAAAAAACATGGTAATATCAGTTTATCATGGGCTGAATTTATTATTGAATTAAAAATCAACTTTATCCATTAGCTCATTTACAAAAGGCTATCATGAACTGGAAAAACTTCAGACAACTTAAGGGACAAAATGTACAAGACTACACCCAAGAGTTTAGGAGAAGAGCACTCTTATTAGGGGTATACTCACAAATTCAAGATACTTTGCTAAAATATATTGGTGGTTTACATAGCTACCTTAGACATACTATCCTTATGTTCAATCCTACTAGTTTAGATGAAGTTTGTGTACAAGCTACGCATTTAGAGGCTAGAGGGAAAAACACTTTTGATGAGTGTAGAAACAAGCCTTTTAAGGGGAAAAAAAAGATAAAACCTCTAAGGGAAAAGGAAAAAAGAATGCATCTGTCAAATAGGATGGTGAGAAAGTGATATGTAAACATTTTTCAAGAGAATACCATGAAGAGAAAAATTGTTGGAAACATCATCCTGAAAAAAGAACTCAGATTAACAAAAACAAAGGAAAGAAGAAAATTGCAGCTACTACAACTACACCACAAGACTTAGGTGATGATTCAGGTGACGAAACCAAAATTGCAGCCATGGGTTTGAAGAGTATGAAGGGAAAGGAAACTGAAACTAAGCCAAGCACTAGTACCTAAAACTATCATGTACAAGCACCAAATGAGGAAGAAAGAATTGCACTGTTCCATGTGAGGGTAGTCTCAAAACATACAAAAATTGACACACTGTTTGACAGTGGGTCACAAGCAAATGTCATATCAGAAGACTTGGTCAAACAGCTTAAACTTGAGACCATTCCACATTCAAAGCCTTATCCACTTGGGTGGATATGCAAGGATGAAAACTTACAAGTCTCAAGAAAGTGCATATTGCAATTTGCAATTACTGCACACTTTATTGACATAGTTGAACTTGATGTAGTACTGCTTGATATATTAAGAATTATTTTGGGAAGTCCGTAATTATTTGACAGGAAAGCGATCTTCCATCACCATGAAAATAAGTATCATCTCTTTAAATATGGCAAGGAGTTTATTGTCAGAGCACATCGCAAGAAGACAAATATAGCGATGGTAAATGCAGGACTTGTAAAAAGGCTAGTGAATTCTAGTAAGAGTTTTGTACTTCTTATGGTTAAGCCAAAGGTTGATGTGAACCATGAGTCATTTGAAAATTTTGATTCCAAGCTTAAATCATATTTATATTATGTAGTTGATACACATCATGAGATGTTTCAGGAACCAACAGGTTTGCCTCCTAAAAGGGAGATTCAACATGAAATCCAATTACAACAAGATTGTCCTCTTCCTAACATAGGCATGTACTACATGTCTATCATGGAGAATGTTGAAATAAAGAGGAAAATTAAGGACTTTTTGGACAAAGGGTTCATAAGACCAAGCACTTCACCATGCGGGTCACTGATAGTGTTGATTCCAAAGAAAGATGGAACTTGGTGCATGTGTGTGGACTTCAGGGCATTGAACAAGATAACGGTTAAGAATCATTACCCACTTCCAAGGAGAGATGATTTGTTAGATCAGCTAAAATATGCTAAATATTTCACTAAGTTAGACTTACTTAGTGGTTATCATCAAGTTATAATTCCAGAAAGTGACATTTTTAAGACAACATTTAAAACCAAACAGGGACTCTTTGAGTGGCTTGTTATGCCATTTGGTTTATGCAATGCACCTGCAACTTTCATGCGGGTAATGGATGATGTATTACGTCCTTTTATTGATGATTTCATTATTGTCTACTTAGATAACATCTTAATTTAGAGAAGATAATTTCATGCATGTTAATAAAGTACTTGACGTTTTGAAGAAAAATCAATTATTTCTTAAAATGTCAAAGTGTGAATTTGGAAAGACTTCTTTGGTTTATTTTGGACACATAGTAGGAGGAGGTGCTTTGAGAATTGATCCTTCTAAGGTATAAGCCATTGCGAATTGGCCTACTCCCAAATCCATTACAGAGGTAAGAATTTTTTTGGGTGCAGCTCAATATTGGAGGAAGTTTATTTCTAACTTCTCTGCCATAGCAGCTCCAATGCATGCAGTGACAAGTGTGAAGCGTGCCTTCAAATGGGGAGGCAAGCAATAGAAAGATTTCAAATCTTTGAAAGAGAAGATAATTTCATCTCCAGTCCTTGCATTGCCGGACTTGAGACAACCATTCAAGATTCAAATTGATGCTAGTGATTACGCCCTGGGTGCATTTCTCTTACATCATGCTAAGGCTATCACATTTCATTCTGAGACATTTAATGGTGTTTTTGTGAATTATCCTACATATGATAAGGAGTTGTATGCATTGGTACAAAGCGTAAAAAAGTGGAAACACTATTTGATGGGCAAAGAAACAGTTGTTCATACCGACCATCGGCCTTTACAGTACTTGCAGTCACAAAGTCAATTGCAGCAGTCACAAAATTTTAGATGGATGGGTTTCCTACAACAATTTCACTTGGTGTTAAGGTAAAAGAAAGGTATTTTCAATAAATTTGTTGATATGCTTTCAAGGCCTATTATTAGTGCTACTACTTTACTTAAGAATGATTCTATTGTACATGAGAGCTACATAGAATAGTATGCATCGAATGTTGATTTTAAGGATGTGTATGCTAACTTGAGTGAAGGAAATCATGTTGAGGAGAATGATTATCACTTGCATAATAATTTTTTGTTTCATATGGGAAATTTATGTATATCAGAGGGGGAGAGACTAAGCATAATGATAGAACCTCATTCTTTTCTTATTGTTGGACATTTTGGGGTAAGAAAAACAGTGGCACATTTACAGAGGTATTGTTATTAGCCTCGCATTGTAGATAGTGTTTCACATTTCATTAGAGATTGTTCATTATGTGTTACAAGCAAGCCTAGAAATAGGAAGCATGGTTTATATACGCCATTGCCGATACCTTCTAGACCATGGAAAAGTGTTTCTATGGATTTTGTTGGAGGTCTACCATTATCTAGAAAGCAGCATGATTATCTTTATGTAGTAGTTGATAGATTCAGCAAGATGTGTATTCTTATGCTATGAAAGAAATATATAACTGCTGAACAAGCTGTTGATTTATATTTTCAAGATGTATGGGTTCATTATGGCTTGCCTACTTCTATTGTTAGTGACAGGGATTCCATATTTGTTGGGAATTTTTGGTCTAATTTATGGAAGATGATGGACACCAAGTTGAAGAAGTGTACTTCTTTCCATCCGCAAACAGATGGTCAAACAGAGGTAGTGAATAGAACCATTGTACATATTTTGAGAGGTTATTGCAGCAAGCATCCCAAGCTTTGGGATGAGAACTTGCATTACATTCAACATGCTTACAACCGGGCCAAGCACTCTTCTACAAATACTTCACCTTTTGAAGATTTCTTTGGGTATTTGCCTAAGTCACCTTTAGATTTCATTCTTGAGAAGGATTTTTCCATTGATGGGCATAGTGACATTGACAAAGCTCGCATATTCATTGAAATAATTCATCTCATATATCAGCAGGTTCAAGAACAACTTGAAAAAATTCAAGGGAAGTATAAGGAGAGGCATGAAAAACACAGAATTGATCATAAGTTTCAAGAAGGAGATGAGGTATGGCTGCATATTAGTAAGGAAAGAATGCAAGGAGAAGGTAAAAAGTTGAAGCCTATTCATTATGGTCCATTCAATATCCTTAAACAAGTTGGAAATAATGCTTTTCAACTAGATTTGCCTTCATATATGCAAATGTATTCCGTTGTGAATGTCGAAAATTTAAGTTTGTATGAACTTCCTTTAATTGCAGATTATGAAAGTGACATTCAGTTGTCATCCATAGAGGATTTCTCGACAAAATTTTTGGATGAGCTGAAAGAGGATGCTATCCTTGACAAAAAGGACACGCACTTCGAGGAGGGGAAATGTTGATTATGTTCGGGTTGGTCTTAAAGGCAACAAACTGAGTAAGGAAAAATGGATGGAGGTGGAAAAGCTGAGGGATCTATACCCTCATCTTCTTAACAGGTAATTGAAGGCTTTTGGGGTCCACAATCTTCCCAATTGGGAGGTGTGATCAGGAGATCATGTCCAAGTCGGAAAAATGCTCAAAAATGGAACTTCTCATAATTGTTTGCCACATGAATGACCGAAAAGGCCTCGTCGCTGCGATTATGGTGCTGTGAACGAGACTCAAATCCGATGTCATATGTGAAAGTTATTGAAGTTTGAAAACACCTAATGACCTTCAAAACAAGACTTTTTGACCAAGAAAATTTGTCATTTTTCAAATTTTAGATGGCAAAAAAAATTATTTTATCATGTTTTTATGGGCTTATTATAGGGTACCACATGGCCTACCCAGAGGCTGCCACATGGCCCCAGGCCAATGGTTCAAAATTCATATTATAAATTTTGATGGTTGGTGGGTCGAACCCTCGACCCGACACCTCGGGCAGGGTCGACCCGACCAACATGACACAGGAACAGAACTGGTTATATGGGCGAGTCGGGCACGTAAATGCATAGTCGGGTCGGCGGAGGTTAAAGAGTTAAGCCCTCAGGGCTTAAGGCTGAAGGTTCCATGACCTCGCACCATAACCAAGGGCTAAGCCCATACAACTGGTGGATATCTAAGCCCCCGGATGCTAGCCCTTGTCACATAGGAACTATAGGCAGTGACCAAAGGCACAGACTTTACACTAACTGCCAGCACAAACCGTCTCCAAAAATCTGGCATGTGAACGCACAATTAACTGGCTATTAAATTTATTATAACCCCGAATTTAGTGGCGTGGTACCGCCAGTCTTATCCATCCAACTATTTTTGTGGGATTGACTGGAGTTCCTCCAGTTTTGGAGGAGGTTTTCTAGTGCCACAGGGAAAAATTTGTTTTGGTCATAACTTTCTCCATTTTCCACCAAAAAAGACGAAATTTTAGTAAATTTTATCTTTTCTAAGCATTCTGGAGTGTTTCGGATAGGTTGCAAAGTGAACAGAGGGTTTCTTCAGCCATTTTTTCTTCAGGAACAAGGAAAGGGTCACCAGGGCCATCGGGAAGATGGAGTTGTATTGGGCTGTACTTCACTGTTTGAGGTGAAACAAAAGTCATTTTTAGCTTATTTTTGTCTTTTGAAGTCAATTTCATGGTTGGTTTTTCCTGTTTAGGCATATTTCTCATTGTATAACCATTTTGAGCAACTTAATAGAGTAAGGACATGCCCATTGGGAGCCTTGGACGCAGCAGATATAGCCCAGGGGGGGTGAAATGCCTCATCAATTTGTTGTGTTATGCTATGGTGAATTTCTCTTGCTGTGTATTTATGATATAATATGTTAAGTAGTAAACTTAATTAACATTTCCTCACACATAAACTCATAAACAATTACCAAAAACACTTTGTTTAACCTGCAAGACATGGAGAATACTTTGCACACTTAATTAAATGGAAATGGATACTTTGCACAACATTTACAAATAGTTCCACTTTCATATCAGTAAGCGTGTTGAATGTAATGCAGTTTTCCATCCCACAACTTAGCATGTTTGCTGCAATATCCTCTCAATAGATGCACAACTATTATGTTCACCACTTCAGTTTTTCCATCTGTTTGTGGATGGAAAGTGGTACTCTTTTTCAATTTTGTGCCCATCATTCTCCATATATTTTACCAAAAATTCCCAATGAACCTGGAATCCATGTCACTAACAATAGAAGTGGGTAATCCAAAATGAACCCAAACATTTTGAAAATAAAGTTCAGCAGTATGTGAACAATAATGGTCTTCTTACGTGGCATAAGTATACACATTTTACTGAATCTATCCACAACTACAAAAATATAATCATGTAGCTTGCTTGACATAGGTAGACCTCCAACAAAGTCCATGGAGATGGTCTCCCATGGACTTGATGGTACTGGTAGTGGCATGTACAATCCAAGCTTCCTATTAATAAGCTTACTTGTTGCACACATAGAACAACCTCTTATAAAACATGACACACTATCTATCCTGTGAGGCCAATAACAATACTTTTGTAGATGTACCATTGTTTTTCTTACCCCAAAGTGTCCAACAATAAGAGAAGAATGAGCTTCTCTCGTGACACTTAGCCTCTCTCCTTGTGGAATGCATAACTTTCCCAAATGAAATAGAAAATTTCTATGCATGTGATAATCACTTTCTTCAACTTGATTCCCTTCACTCAAACTAGCATACACATCTTTGAAATCAACGTCATATGCATATTGTTCTATGTAACTCTCATGTATAACATAATCATTTTTTAGTAAAGTAGAAGCATTAATAATTGTTCTCGAAATCATATCTGAAACTTTATTGTGTAGAAATTAGTATACACTAAGCATGCATACATCCATATTCCCCTGATCTCACAATATTTAACTTCTTGCAAAATAAAGAATCATTCCACTGTTAATCTTTAGTGGAAAATTAATTGCACACACATGTGAAGCATAAATAAAAACAATCGCACATAACACAGTTGTTTAACAGGAAAGCCTGAAGCTGAAAACCCCAACTATCATATATTATGTATCATCGAGATCATGTGACACACTTATACAAATCTTAATACATCAAGCTCTCAGTACAATCAATCCTCACACACTAATCAGGAAAAACCTGCAAATCCATGCACCGATCTTTGCCCTCCTACTAGCCTGCCTCCACTACGCAATCCCTACTGAATAATAGCTCTGAATGAAGTCAAATTACCCTTGACTTGACTGCGCAATCCTCATTGGCAACTCTAATGTGTGTGTGATGAAATCAATGCATCACTATAGTCACAACAGGTAGTCCATCTTGCCCTTTCACCTATCTCTCCATTGGGTCTCCACTGGAACTGCCATGCACTGTAGTTAATTGTTGTATTGTTCATTTGGTTAATGAGTTATTATTTGTGAATTAATTAACTAATTAATTCACTCCACTCTCACTAGTGTATCACTGAGTTAGACTAGATACAACTAGCTCAATTGAGTCTAACTGAGTTAAGCTAAATACAACTCCATGAACTACTCTTCCAACTCTGTCATAACTTTGCCACTTCAGTTCTAACTAAGTCCTCCATGCATGAACCACCAGTTTCCCTTGGGAATTGTGTAATTCCCTCAGCCCACTAATTTTCAAAATCTGTGCACTGAAACTAAGTGCTCCAAGAGAATAAGTTGTTGTTTATTGTCAGATTATTATTAAGAGCTAATAATAATCGACACTTCTATTTTTAGATCGACGATCTATAAATAGACTTAACCCAATATTCTAAAAATATAATTTCATCTATTTTTATAACTTGATCAACCATCCACAAATAGCATCCTGCAACTTCTGAAATATGATCACCATGTCTAAAAATAGACATAGTCTAAAAATAGACTTGCACCAAAAATAGCCTGCGGGCCCACTTAGAGAAGGTGACTCTTTTCACTAAGCTCATCATCTTGTTGAATCTCAACACTCCATCTCAACAAGATAGGGATTATCCTTCACCCCGATCCTGCCTCTATGGTATTCGAATTTTCTCCTGGTGAGCGCCTTCGTCAGAATATCTGCATCCTGATCCTCTGCAGGAATGTACTGAAGCAACATGATCTTCTGCTGCACACAATATATGATATGATGATACTGTATATCAATAGGTTTAGATCCATTATGAAACACAGGATTAACTGTGAGTTTAATGCAACTTTTCTTATCACAATGTATCACTCTAGGATCTAAATTTGAAATGAACAAACCAAACAAGATCTTCCTCATCCAAATAGCCTCACATGCAGCTTGACTTGCTGCCATGTATTCTGCTTCTACTAAACTGAGTGCCACAGATATTTGTTTCTTGTTGTACCAAGAAACTGTCGTAGATCCGATACTGAAAACCCCTCCAGATGCGCTCTTTCTGTCTATTGGGTTGCTTGCCCAATTTGCATTCGTGAAGCCATGCAAATTCACCTCATCCATCTGTCTGTACCATAAACCATACTCAAATGTGCCCCTGAGATATCTTAGGACATGCTTTCCTGCCTTCCAAAAGATATTGGTAGGCTTAACCATCGCTTGTGAAAGCTGGTTCACTGCATAGCATATGTACGGTCTTGTATTGACTAAATACATGAGCGAACCCACCAACTGTCGATAAACAGTGGCATCCACTACATCTGCGGATTATTTCCTTGAGACACAAACAGTTCACCTTCCCACTGCCATATTTCTAATCCAAGGAAATAATGAAAGAGGCCAAAATCCTTCATCTCAAACTCCTTTGCAAGATCTGCCTTGCATGAGTGTATCAAATTCTCATCATCTATTAGTATTAAATCATCAACATAAAGAACAATGATTAAAAGCTCACCCTCCACCACAATTTGGTACAGGTTTTCATCTGCCTCACTCTTGGTGAAGCCAAGTCCAGTGAAATAGTTCTCAATTCGATTGTACCAAGAACGTGGTGCTTGCTTCATCCCATACAGCCCTCTTTTGAGCCTGCACACATGAGACTCATTGCTGAAGATCTCAAATCCTTCAGACTGCTCAATGTACACCTCTTCCTCAATGATCCCATTAAGGAACGCAGTCTTCACATCCATCTGATGAATGTGCCAACCCATCTGCATTGAGAGAGCAAGGATGGTCCGTATGGAAGAATACCGTGCGACAGGTGCAAAGGTTTCTTCATAGTCAATCCCCTCGATCTGTGAGAAGCCCCGGGCAAAAAATCTTGCCTTATACTTCTCAATTCTCCCATCAGCAACTTGCTTTACGTTGTATATCCATCTTTATCCTACAACTGATTTTCCCACCGACCTTGGAACAATCTCCCAAGAACTATTTTTGACAATGGAGTCATACTTCTCCACCATCGCATCTACCCATGTGGGCTCCTACACTGCTTCTTCAAAATAAGATGGCTCTGTCATGATATACTTGCTCATAAGAGCCATGTATCCAGTAAATCAGTCAAGTGAATGTCTTTTTCTACGATGTGATGTAGGGACTCCTACATTTTGTGCCGCATCAAGATTCAGTCTCTCAGCTTCTGTGGTATGCTTTCTGCCTTGTCTGATGTTTTTTTCTGCATGAGTGGAATCCTCCACTCCATGAATCTCCTCTTGTGGTTGATCCACATCTAGAGGCTCATCTTTGGGAACAAGAAGTTACTCCTCTGCATGCAAGTGTAGCTCCCTCTCAAGCGACAACTTCATGGCTTTCACCTCATTGAATTTTATATCACATCGCACCACAGTCATCCGACTGTCTGGAAAATACACATGATAATTATGGGGTGTTTTTGTGTACCCCACAAATATCCCAACTTTTGCAGTCAGCTCCATCTTCTTCCTAGCGTCCTTTGTCACATGAATGTAAACAGATGAGCCAAAAATCTTCAAATGAGAAATATCAAGCTTCTTACCAGTAAAAGCTTCTTCACGTGTACTCATGCCAAGTACTCTATGAGGACAACAATTTTGCACATAAACCGCAGTGTTGCATGCTTCCGCCCACAAGTGCATCAGTAGGCCCTGGTCATGCAACATGGCTTGTGCAGCACCCACGATATTTCTATTATTCCTCTCAGCGACCCCATTCTGTTGTGGGTTATGAGGCTCTATGAGTTCTCTTCTAATTCCTTCTTTGCTACAGAAGTCTTTGAATTCGCCCGAGATGTATTCACCACCATTATCTCTCTGTAGAGCTTTAACTTGCTTCCCCGACTCCTTCTCCACCAATGCTTTGAACTCACAGAACTTTGAGAACATTTCACTCTTCTTCTGCATGAATAATATCCAGCATCTACGAGAATAGTCATCAACAAATATAACATAATACCTGTGCTTTGCTATTGAAGTAACCGAGAAATTTCCACACACATCTATGTGAATTCTCTCTAGGATCACCGAAGCACAGTTCTCATTCTCATGAAAGGTGGTCTTCACAAAATTACCCATATTACATCCCTTGCACTGATCTAAATGCGCAAGAGTACCCTTTGGAAGTCTAGTAGAAATCTACTGCAAAATATTCAAAGCACCATGGTGAAGATGGCCCAATCTCCTGTGCCATAATTCTCTCTCATCCCTGATCACCACTTCTTCTGCTTTGCTCACCATTGTAGCACAACCATCTACCTATAGCTTGTAGAGATTCTCAATTTGAATCCCTATCTTCTTGGTTTTTCCCACTGTTTTATGTCGAAGGAAGGCTTTTCCCTCACTGAAAACAATGTCATAACCTTTGTCTTCCAGCATTGTGACCGAGACCAAGTTCTTCTTCAGACCTGGAACATGCATAACATATTTCAACAAGAATGGATTGTCGAACTCCCTCTCAAAGGTAATGGTCCCAATGCCATTCGCACTGTATCGACCATCGTCGCCCATCTCTATATGCATCTGGAGGTCCCTCTCCTCCAAGTCACTGAACAACTCCTTGTCTTCCGTCATATGGAAAGACGCACCACTATCAAGTCACCACACCGATCCCATTGTGCTTGAAACCAAGCATGTGATCAAATAGAAATAAAGTTCAAATTTCGAGGCTAAGGCCTTTCTAGCTACCACTCTAGAAGCCTTCTTGTTCTTCTTCTTCTGTGGGAAGTTAGTGGCAAAATGCGCCTGGTACCCTGCCTTATCTCCTCCTACACAAGATCCGACCAAATTCGCTCCCATCCTGATAGTATCTCCCTTCCATTGACATAGTCTTCATAGCTATGCCAACTCTTCGAAAGCCCAAGGAGAGCCAAGCTCACCAAGTCTTCAGCAACAACAGTAAAATCCACACTTCCCAGTTCATCCTTGCAGTGGAAAAACTTCGTGAGGTATTTTGGAATACTATCGCCCTTCTCCATTTGTATTTTTCTGAGCTTGTCTTTAAGCGCCAACTTCCTCTGGTCGCTTCTGCTTTGGAACAAATCTACCAAAGCCTTCCACATGAAGAATGGAGTGGCTTTCCCATGAAGTCTAGACACAATATGGTCCTTCACACCTTCCAGCAGAATTCTTCTTGTCTTTGTTGTCTTCTTTTGTCATGCGTCAAGTAATGCAGCATCTCTAGATCCCGACTTAGGAACATCGTTATCGATGAAAACCTTCAGTCCATTATCCTCGAACACCACCTCCATCCTATTCTTCCAGGCTATGTAATTCAAGAATTCATCAAGGGCATACTCCAATTGCAACCCATTGAAATACATTTCAATGTATACTCAACTTCCACACCAAGAATCTTCTATAGCAAATTCGAATTGTCCACTAGCACAAACTCACCAATTCTTCACAATTGCAATCTTCAAGAATTAAAAATTCTCTGATACCATGTAGAAATTAGTATACACTAAGCATGCATACATCTAGGTTTCCCTGATCTCACAATATTTAACTTCTTGCAAAATACATAATCATTCCGTTGTTAATATTTTGTGGAAAATTAATTGCACACTCATGTGAAGCATAAATAAAAATAATCGCACATAACACAGTTGTTTAACAGGAAAGCATGAATCTGAAAACCCCAAATATCATATATTATGCATCATGGAGATCATGTGAAAATCTCATACAAAGCTTAGTACGTCAAGCTCTCAGTACAATCAATCGTCACACACTAATTAGGAAAAATCCACAAATCCATGCACCTACCTTTGCCCTCCTGGTAGCCCGCCTTCACTGTACAATCCCTACTGAAGAATAGCTTTGAATGAATTCGAATTACCCTTGAATTGACTACGCAATCCTCATTGGAAACTCCAATGTGTGTGTGATGCAATCAATGCATTACTATAGACACAACAGATAGTCCATCTTGCCCTTTCACCTATCTCTCCATTGGGTCTCTACTGGAACTACCATGCACTGTAGTTAACTGTTGTATTGTTCATTTGGTTAATGAGTTATTATTTTTGAATTAATTAACTAATTAATTCACTCCATTCTCACTAGTGTATCACTGAGTTAGACTAGATACAACTAGCTCAACTGAGTCTAACTGAGTTAAACTAAATACAACTCCATGAACTACTCTTCCAACTATGTCATAACTTTGCCACTTCAGTTCTAACTGAGTCCTCCATGCATGAACCACCAGTTGCCCTTGGGAATTGCGTAATTCCCTTAGCCCACTAATTTTCAAAATCTGTGCACTGAAACTAAGTGCTCCAAGAGAATAAGTTGTTGTTTATTACCGGATTATTATTAAGAGCTAATAATAATCGACACTTCTATTTTTAGATCGACGATCTATAAATAGACATCGCCTAATATTCTAAAAATAGAATTTCATCTATTTTTATAACTTGATCAACCATCTACAAATAGCATCCTACAACTTCTGAAATATGATCACCATGTCTAAAAATAGACTTGTGCCAAAAATAACCCGCGGGCCCACTTAGAGAAGGTGACTCTTTTCACTAAACTCGTCATCTTGTTGAATCTCAACATATTGAATATACCTTTTTTGTACCTTATATCTAAGTGAAATTGTTGAATAAATCCCATCCACCTGAAATGTCTTGATTGCTGCAATTTTGTTTGTGACTGCAAGCACTGTAATGGTTGGTGATTGGTGTGTACAATAGTCTCTTTACCCATCAAGTAGTGTTTCCATTTCTTGACACTTTGTACCAACGCATACATTTTTTTGTCATATGTAGGATAATTAGTCACAACACCATTAAAATTTTCTGAATGAAAGGCGATAGGCTTACCATGTAGCAAAAGGACTACACCCATGGCATATTCATTTGCATCGGTTTGTATCTCGAATGGTTGTCTCAAATTTGGTAGTGCAAGGACTGGAGCTGAACTAATATTGTATTTTAAGGCTTCAAAAGCTTGTTTTTGTTTTCCTCCCCATTGAAAACCTTTCTTCACACTTGTCATTGCATGCATAGGAGTTGCGATGAAGAAAATTTAGCAATAAATTTCCTCCAATATTGAGCTGCACCTAAGAAAATTTTTACCTTGGTAATTGTTTTGGGTGTGGGCCAATTCACAATGGCCTCCACTTTAGAATGATCAATCCTCAATTCTCCTCCTCCTACAATATGTCCCAAATAGACCAAAGAAGTCTTTCCAAACTCACATTTTGACATCTTAAGAAACAATTTCTCTTTCTTCAAAATATCTAGCACTCTATTTACATGGAAGACATGATATTCTATTGTTTTTATGAAAATCAAAATTTCATCTAAGTAAACAATAAAAAATTCATCAAGGAATGGTCGCAAAACATTATCCATAACCCGCATAAAATTTTTCGGTGCATTACATAAACCAAAAGGCATAACTATCCACTCAAAGAATCCTTGTTTGGTTTTGAATGCAATTTTCCATATATCGCTTTCTACAATTCTTACTTGATGATATCCAGTTTGTAAATATAACTTAGTGAACAATTTTTCTTCTTTCATCTAATCAAGAAAATCATCTATTCTTCAGAGTGGGTAATGATCTTTTACCGTAATTTTGTTCAAAGATCGAAAATCTACACACATGTGGCAAGTCCCATCTTTCTTTGGTATCAAGACTATGGGTGAATCATATGGTTAGGTGCTTGGCCTTATGATACTTTAATCCAACATCTATTTGATTTTCTTCTTTATTTTAGCATTCTCCATTATCGACATGCGATACATACCGATTTTGTGAAGAGGACAATCCTATTGCAACTGGATCTCATGTTGAATTTCCCTTTTTGGAGGCAATCCTGTTGGCTCCTAAAACATCTCATGATGCCCATTAACCACATCATATAATCCTAATTTCAACTTAGGATCACATCCCTCAAAATATTCATGATTAATATTAGCTTTGGGCTTTATCCTAAGAAGAAAAAAAATATTACTTGAACTTGCTAGCCTCTTTACCTATCCAGCATTTACCAAAGCAATGTTTGTCTTCTTGTGGTGTGCTCTAACAATGAACTCCTTGCCATATTTGAATAAATGATACTTGTTCTCATGGCGATAGAAGATATTTTTCCTGTCATACAAGTAAGGACTCCCTAATACAATACCATTTATGTCAAGCAAAACCACATCTAATTCAACTGTGTCAACAAAGCTTGCAGTGATTGTAAACCTCAATATACATTTCCTTATAACTTGTAAATTTGCATCCTTACAAATGCATCCCAATGGATATGGTTTTGGATGTGGTATGGTCTCAAGGTCAAGTTTTTTGACCAAATATTTAGAGATTAAGTTTTATTGTGACCCACTGTCAAACAATGTGTCAATCTTGGTATGCTTGGATATGACCCTCACAGGAAACAATTCTATTCTTTCATTTTCATTTGGAATGTTTATGTGATAGTTTGATGTACTCGTACTAGGTTTAGTTTCAATTTATTTTCCCTTCATGTTCGTCAATCCCATGGTTGTAATTTTAGTCTCATCACCTAAATCAGACCCTAAGTCATGTTGAGTTGTAGCAATAGTTTTATGTTTCCATTTGTTATTGGGTTTCATTTGCCTCAATTTTGGATGTAATTTCTAACAATGAGTTTCATCATGGCCTTCTTTTGAACGATTTTTATAAGTCACTTTTTCTCCCTCTTTCTTAACAAATGCATTCTTTTTGTTTTTACCTTTTGGGGTCTTTTCCTTGACTTTACCCTTAAAATGTTTCTTCCTACCCTCTTTAGGAATGTTATTCCCTCTAGATTCTATATGTGTGGCCTGAACACAAACTCCATCTAGACTAGTGGGGTTAAACATGAGAATAGTATGTTTCAGGTAGCTGTGGAAGCCTCCTATGTACTTTAGCAAAGTGTCTTGGCTCTAAAAATCCACCCCTAATAAAAGAGCTCTTCTCCTAAATTCCTGGATGTATTCTTGCACATTTTGTCCCTTTAACTACCTAAAGCTCTACCAGTTCATGATGGTTATTTTCATATGAGCTAATGAAAAAAAAAATCATTTAATAGAAGCAATAAAATCTGACCATGATAGAATAATCTTACCATGTTTCTTGATTTCCTCTTGTGTCTTGGCTTCCCACCAAAAAAGTGTTGCATCTTCCATTCTCAAAGAAAATAATTGAATTTTTGTATCATCATCTTGAAGGTTCTGTATCCTTAAATAGACCTCCAATTGTTGAATCCAATTATCTAGCTTGTCTGCATTTACTTCACCATTAAACTTTGGCAATTCGAACTTAACATAAAGTTTTAATAGAGGAGATTTACCAGTGCTCTTGGACTTGTGTGGCTGATGAACTGAAGAAGATGTATAAAATGATGATGATGATGATAATGAGGGTGAAGATAGTGGCTCTTCATTGCCTCCATTTCCTCTATTTCCCTTCTTTGACTTGTCTTCATCATGTTGACCTCCTGAAGATCCTTGTCCTTCCTTTGGGAGTTTAGATCATTCTCCTTCCAGTCTCTCATTCCTTTCTTGATAAAGAATTACAACCATATCAGTCATGTCAAGAAATGCTTTCCTAAACACTCTTTCTTCTTCCTTAGGGTCAACTTCGTCATGGATTTCTCCTTCCTCATGAGGCAAGCCTAATGGAGCTCCTACTTCTTTAGGCGGTGAACTAGGTGATGGAGATTGTAGCATATTGCTCTCCTTTCTTTGGCTCATGTTGAGACCCTCCTACTTCCACAAGTTTTTCTTCTCCCTTTTTGAGCTTGAGCGTTGTAAGCATCTAAAACTTGCAAACAGTTAAACAATTCTTTACACTAAACAACACCATAGAAAAACTCTAGCTCTGATACCATTTGATCTGAAATGACTGTATTATTTTTTTTGTGCTAAGGTTCTTTCTGTTTTAAAAAACATGTGCATAATTGGTTCATTAGTTTGCATAAGGATAAAGGATTTTTTCCATGAATTATAGATGAACTTTAGTGAATTATAAGCATAAAATAAACATAAATAACACTGTACATCAGTGTAAAATAGAGAAATAAGTCACCACATGAATTTTACACAGCAGGCATGATGAAGCAGTTCAACCCTCTTAGGATAAATCTGCTGGTTCAGCTCCCAATGGCTTCTCCATCTTTCATTAGGCTCAAAATTTTGATATTAAATGTAGTTACAGTGCTGTAATGGCTATTTTCTCTACACCAATGGCTTCAGAATGCTCCAATTAGTCAAAATGACTCTTCATTCACATAGAATGGTCGAAAATTGAGCCTCCTACACTTTTACCGAATATCTCTTAGGAAAACTACGCTATATGGGGAGAACTCCAGTTAATTGGAGTTAAATTAGGGCTGACCGCAAAATTTGGCGCGCCCCTATCTGCTCCGCCTATTAAGCTACACATTAAACATTACGGTTAGGGTGGTGGCAACATTCACACCCCCAACTATTTAATGGCTTGACTGGAACACATCGGAATACAATTCGGAGTTAAATAACATACATGCGTGAAGAGATTAAACAACATTCTTTATAATAGAATGAAAATTACCCAAAACACATTACATACACATGAACTTCTTGCTGGAGGGACCCACCATATGTTGAATCGATCGCAAGAGATCGCAATTGCCTACCCGCAACTTTTAACTCTTTGCGAATTCACTAAACCACAAAACTTGCGAAGTGCACTAGTACGCAAAGCCGACACGTGACTCCCCCTCGTCACATTGCATCCTTTGTCCTTCTCGCATTGCATCGCAACCCATTTAACATACCATGCAAACTCTTAATGATATTTTCTATTATTTATGAAATGTGAAATCACGATTCATCATTCACCATTGATCTACTGCATGATGCAATGGATCACGTCTGTCTTCGCTAATTCATCACATATCATTCTGTCAGACTTGCGAAGTCATCACGACTGTTCATCTTTCACTCTTAGATCTGCAATTTAATCGCGACCATCCTTTCCTCTCTCGTAATTCTTCTAAGTATTTCTATCTTTAGTTGATTGCTCCTCATACGACATCGGTTTTTCAAACCGTTCATGACGCTGGAATCAGGAAGACGATAACTACGCAACCATCCTGGTTTCAACCCAATCCTGTAACTTTGAATTTTGAACAAAATTTAACAACTCTTGATGAATAAATGTATATAGAATAGAAATAAAAATAAACCATTTAAAATTGTATAAAAATAGAAATAGAAATTAACCATTTAAAATAGTATCCTAAAATATGAAAAAAAAAGTCATTTAATACCTATTTACTTAAAAATATTAATATATAATTATAATTACAATCTCTAAATAAATTGAGTTATTCATGAAAAAAATCCAACAAAGTTCGCAAAACCTCAAAATGGTGAAATAATCATTGAGGCCACACCAATAGTAATGCTTCTCCAGACCCTCTAGTGATAATCCTTGATGAATGATTTCCACTATCTACTATCTAGTTTATGTGTTGTGTTTCCACTATCTAATCCTTGATGAATGATTTCCATTATTAGGGCCTTTCCACTATCTAGTTTATGTATTGTGTTTCCACTATCTAATCCTTGATGAATGATTTCCACTATGAGGGCCTTTCCACTATCTAGTTTATGTGTTTTGTTTCCACTATCTAATTTAGGTGCTGTGTTGGTTTATTATGTGTTCTCATTCTTTATTGGTATGACTACCTTATCGTTTGAGTATGTTTGTTGTGTCATCGGTAAACCTAATATGGTTATTATATATACAAGTCTCTACTCATTGTTTTGTTAATAGGAAAAATCATTGTTAGTTTTGGATATATGTGACTTTTGGTTACCATAGTTAACTACAATCCATATCAATTGTAAATTTTGTCTTTTTGAATATCAATCGTAATTAAAACCCATATTACAAATTAAAAAAAATTCAACAAAATAACCTTATCTTCATTGTTTTATAAAACAACATATTTTAAAATAACATATTTTTCAATATTTTGAAACAACTCAAATCTAATCATTATAAAATAACATATTTTTCAATATTCTAAAACAACTCAAATATAATCATTATTACTACAAATAGATTGAAAATAAAATAAAATGATAAAAATAAAACCACTAATTTTCTTCCTCATATCACACCCGAAAACACTCTTAAAACTTCCTTTAATATTATTAAAATTACTGTAGTATTTCAATATAATATTTACATATTAATTATTAATTTTTAAAATATTTTAAAATAATAATTAATATATTTTATATTTTATTTTCAATTTTATATCATAATTAATGTTATTTATTTGAAATTGAGTTTTTGTGATCCATAATAATTTTTCAGAAAAATTTTAGTTAAACTCACAAGAGACGGAACAAGGTATAATTTTAGTTTTTATTTATATGAAAACATAAAAAATAGTAGTTTTAGCTTTTATATATATCAAAGTTCAAACAAATTGGTAAATTTGAATTTTGTTTTTTATTTGAATTTCTATTTTATTTTATAGTTTTCTTTATTTAGAAATCTTTATAAAAATATTGTAACATATTTTTATTCAATTTTTTTTATAAAATATTTTAGTGGTGTAAAATAATTAACAAATAAATATATTATTAAAATAATTAGGCCTTAAGGCATTCCTAAAAAATACAAATAAAATTAAATGAAATAAAAAGATTGACATAATGTAATAAACACTTTAACTAGGTTAAAATACAACCATGCTATTGACCCATGGTATTCATGTGGAATGTAGTTTATTTAAAGGGGGGAATTAAGATAAGTATTTAGGTTTTGATGACTTTTAAGTTAAAATGATGTTATTAAACAATTCTTAGACTTAAATAAAATTTATATCATAAAATTAAACTCCACACAAACCAATTAATTTAAATTGCATGGATTAAAAACACTATAAAAAAGGAAAATACCTATTTATGTATTTAAATATTACAGTTTTGTGTCACAATGCTCTCCAACAGAGTACTATAGAAATGTTTTTATGCCATGTTTAACATTTTACTATGTCAAATTAGGCAAAAATAAAAATAAAAGTAAATTAAATAAAAATATTGACATAATGTAATGAACACTTTAACTAGGTAAAAATACAATAAAAAAATAAAAATAATAAAATAAAATAATAATAAACTATAAATTCATGGGAATGTAGTTTATTTAAAGGGGGGAATTAATATGGCCTAGATCAATGAGCCAAGAAAGATCAAATGTATTGATATGCAAAGCTTTTTTAGAGTGAAAAGAGAATTGATCCATCTCATAAATAGTATAAATCTAAACTAATTATTTAATAAAATTATTTTTAAATGTTTATAACCATTATTCTTTCAAAATTGTACATAATAGAATGCATCTAAATTTTAATACATCCAAATATACATAGTTTTTCTTGTTCTATATTATTTTTGTTACAACTATTTTATTATTTCAAAAATACATGTTTTTTTTGTTATATATTATTTATGTTACAAATGTTTTATTATTCATAAGTAGTATTTATTAATATACAAACTAGTATTTACACCTAATGTTGCAAAGGAAACATCGTAACTCAATATCATACTCAATAGAATATAGAAGAAGAGTGTAGATGAAGGATATGTAATGTTATCTAAATGTGCACAAATTTTTCTCTAAAAAAACTAACAATATCCCTAGTTGTAAAAATCAACGATACTCCTAGCTATTATATTTGTGCTCTTATGTGAAATATAAATTTAGTTTGCATGATATGATCAAGTATTTTTTAAGTTTTTGAATTTAATAATACTCTTTTGTACATTTCAATCTATAAGTATATATATATCTGTATGTGTGTGCGGGTGCTCTTATTTGAAGCACCAACAATATCCAAGAGGGGGCATGCTTGATAGTAAGCTTTGATATCATCATTATTATCTATAGACATAGCATCCCCGTAATAAAAGATCATAAAAGAGATGAATGAAATTTATTTCATCTTCCACGACATTTTTCCATCCTGTTGGAAATACCCTTCTTCTTCCACAGAGACCGCAGCTTCATCGTGAGGCCACTATGTTCTATGCATAACATCTCTCCCATTTTTAAGTCCTATAGTTTTACAAAATTCACACTATATGATTAACAATAGAGTAAGTTTAGACAACCCTAATGGGTTTTTTGTAGAAGTTTTATCATAACCTTTCCATCCATCCAATATATATTCCAGAGTCTTCAAAAGAGAGAGTATATTCTAGTTTATAACCTCATCCACAATCAAAGAAAATGGCTAGGGATTTCACAAGTTATTAGTTTATAACTTGATCCACAATAAAAGAAAATGGCTAGGGATGTCACAAGTTATCATTCACACAGTGATGTACTGATTTTCTCAGTTGAAATGATTCCTATTAGATGCAGAGTGATGTATTGACATTCTCAGTTGAAATGGATCCTATTAGATGCATGATTGTCAGACACACTAAAAAATTCAAAATAGATATATGTTATGACATCCATATTTTCTACAAACAATCCAACTTTCCCATTTTATACAATAATTTCTAACAATAACTGCTCAATTTACTCTCCAATTTTTGAAACCCCCACCCATGCCGGGGAGATCACACTATAAAATCAAATGTTCCTGTGTAAAATAAAAATAAAAAAATAAAATAATAATAAACTATAAAAAAAATCATGGTATTGACCCATGGTACTCATTTGGAATGTAGTTTATTTAAATCAATTTACTCTCCAATTTTTGAAACCCCCACCCATTTTGGGGAAATCACACTATAAAATCAAACGTTCCTCTGTAAAATAAAAATAACAAAAAACCCATGGTACTCATTTGGAATGTATTTTATTTAATTCAATTTACTTTCCAATTTTTAAACCCCCACCCATGTTGGGGAGATCACAGTGTAAAATCAAATGTTCCTATGGTTTTTTTAAAGGGTTCATAAACAAAAAAGATAATGATAAAGTCAATCTTGTCGTATAATAATTTCTTTTTGAATTATTGTGACAAACAAAACATCACATTATCTCACAGAATATATCTAATGCTATAAGGATCTGAGATGATAACAAAGTTTTGAATCATGATAACTAGGTGACAACCAAAACTAAGTTGTAGCCACAAGAAAAAAATTACAACAAATCATAGAATATATCCAAGGTTTCAATAAATCACATACATAGTGATGGATCTCATGAGAATTTTAGTGCACATAAAACACCACCCTAAAAATTCTATACTATTGATCAATTTAGAATAACCTAGGATTTCTAGATTGGATGTCGAGGTGGGTGGTACAGTAATTGAGGATGCTTCTTAAAGGGTAAGGGAATTTAGATATTATATCCTTCCACCAAATCTATACAACGTGAGACTTGTAGATTATAGTTTTAATAAATTGACACTATGTGATTAAGAAGAAGTTACAAACATAAGTAATAAGAGGAATGCACACGAGGGCCATGGTAATTAATGTTATTCTTTATACTATTTTATTTAGAATAGTTTTATTTAAAATAGTAATTTGTATTTGTATTTTTTTAAATGAATATTGCTAAATGTGTATAGTAAAATGTATTAAATTGATATTCTAATTTTTAAGATATTTATTTCAAAAATTCAAAGTATGGTGAGTTTTTTATTATTAATATTTACTCTAGATGCGTAGAGAATGAATCTATCTCAAGTCCGAAACAAGATTCTTCTTTCTCTTCTTATTTTAGCTTGCACCTTAACACTCCTCCTTGCACAAATTTAAACTATGAGGCACAAGGTAGTTTTTTCATATAAGAACATTTAGATATGATAAGAAAAATGTGATACTCTTGTAATTTTCTCTACAAATGTGATGTCAAGTGTTCCACAAATGCTGATAATTTCATGGTTAATGTAGTATAAGCTACATGAAAACATTCTTGTATATAATATCAAGAAATCTGTGCCCAATATCCAACACCATATAGCAAGACATGTTCACCAATTCAACAGTTGCTTCCAAGTCTCTCTCAGTGCTAGAGTTGTTTTCTCAATAAACTTGTTTGTTGTGCTCTTAATGAAAGCCATCGTTGTTGCATATAGGATCATTTAGCTCTGATAAGAAAAGTTTGATAATGTGTTAAAATTTTCTCTACAAATGTACTGGAGTTTTTTTCTCAATAAACTTGTTTTTACTTCTCTTAAGTGATGAAATCCATAGTTGTTTCATATAGGAGCATTTAGCTCTGATAAGAAAAGTGTGATACTGTTTTATAATTTTCTCTAAAAATGTGTTGGATTTTTTTTTCACAATAAACTTTTTTTACTGTCCATCGTTGACGCATATAGGATCATTTAGCTCTCATTAGAAAAGTGTGATATTGTGTTATAATTTTCTCTACAAATGTCATGGAAAGCCTGCCATGAATTTTGGAAATTTCATTGTTAATGCAATATAAGCTAAATACAAAATCATTTCTTCTACACAAGATCAAGAAAGCTATGTTGAATCGAGTCGCCAACACCAGAGAACATGACATGTTCACCAATTCGAGCGAACAAGACATGTTCACCAATTCCATAAATTCTACTGAATCTCTCTTGGTGTTGGAGTTATTTTATCAATAGGCTTATTTTTACTTCTCTTGAAGTGATGAAAGCCAGCTCTCCTTACCCTTTTTACTACTTCACAAAGAACAAAAAGAAACCAAATACACCATGGAGATCACCAATAAATAACAATGTGATCTTTTGAATATTTTTAAAGATCATGAAGAAACTAATACATAGGTGACTCAATAGGAAGTGATCAAGATTAAATATGAAGGAAATTCACCAAAAATACCTTTGATTTTGAAGGTATAAAATCACGATCTATTTCTTTATTCATGAGGCATTCATGTTCGCATGATCAGACAAGGTCTTTAACTTAACTTCAACATAGGCCTCATGATTTGTAAGGTTCAAGGAAGTAGTATTGCAGTAAGATGTCACTATAACATGGTCCTTGAATTTTCTTGATATAATTATTTGTTTAATTAATATTATTTATTTAATATATTCAAATAAATTAATTTTTTGTTTTTAAATTAGATTATAATACATACCCCCCCCCCCACACACACACATATATATATTCTCTTCAACTATATCTCATGAGTTTAGTATGTTTTCAATCAAGAAAATATTTCAGAGTTTAAGAACTATATCTTAGATCTGAGCACATGTTTCTATTAAAACTTATGAAATAAATTCAATTTTTACAACTTATATGTTTAAATATGTGTTTTGGAAGTGATGATGGCTTATTTAGACACTTGATTAGTATTGTGAAAGAAATTTGAGTATATCATTAAGGACTATGAATAGTTCATGTAGCAGTTGCAGTTGCATTACTTATAACAGAATTTAATATCGTTTCTTGCTGATACATACCATCTAATTCACCAAAAATTGATGTAACCATATCTGTAATGATATATGCTAATCTGTAACATACACCGTTAAATTCACATGGAAATGTAAGGAGATAATTTTTTTTATACAAGTTACTCATGGGTAACTAACCATTCACCATTAAATATTCCTTACTCTTCATTACATAGAATGTTTAACAGTTCATAGTGTAACTTTTAGAATAGGAATAGTAAGCTCCTTAACCATTTTCAACCTCCATTATAGTATATTAACATAATACTATATGATGTAACCTTCCATTTATTTCATCATTCTGATAGTCACTATGGACATCATAACAAGAAAGGAATCAACATCATAAACTTGACACAATAATCAATCACATCATTGAACACCAATATACCCTGGAAACCCCGTAGGGTGAAAACCAAAAAACGTTTAATTTTATTATTAAACGCTCGTGAGGGTGTTCAGCCCATCACTCAATGGCTTATAAGGGATACCATCCCTTAACCATCGTTTATATAATCTTACAAGGAAATATAAAAATATCTAGCTTAAAGCCATTACAATAAATATGATACCATTTACCCTCTAGTATTCAAATCTTCAAATCTACACATCTTGGTGGCATGGATGTGCCTACAATCGACCATCGTACATTGGACCTTCCTGCAACTCGCACTCATCTGCATGAACATTAATCATTCTCCTGTCACCAGGACAAGCATAGTTTTCCTTTGTACATGACAAGCATAATATTCCTTTATACATGTCACCATCATTTCCTGCTATGTTACTTTCAACATAAAATGATTTCAAGATCCATAAAGTATTAACCAATCATTTCACATATCTATACTATAGTAGTTTCTCCATATGCTCATGTATATTCATGACAAGCAAGTAAAGTACCTTGTCGTTTTCTCTTTAACGACCCATACCTCATATGTGTTGGTTATAAGTCATCACAATAACTAATGCTTCTGTCGCATAAGCACACATTCCTACAAAACAATGGCTACACCTCCCAGCCTATCTTTAAAATAAACTGATACATCTTTTAAGATATTTATGCATGTGTTTTACATAAATTTAGTCAAAATAGCTAACCCTTAAGCTATTACTTTTCGTGCATGGACTGCAAACTATCAAAAAATTTGTTTCTTCCATGTATGCGAATGCATACCGATTCCAAAAGACTCTCCCTAAAGGAGTGCTTACATAGTGAAGCACATAACCTCCTTCACGAGTCTTCCCAAATAAAATCTCAATGCTAGTGAGCATGTAATCATATGTAAAAATACACAATTATGAATATAAATACATGTCTCATTTTCAAGACTATATTAACAATCATATTCAATGTAGTTTTAATACTACAAGCTATCTTTCTATATACAAAAATGTATATTATTTTTCAATAAAAGCTAATACATATATTGCATGCTTATGCATGACCTTATTCCAAAAGAACTAACATAAACTAACATATTAGTTTTGATATCATAAAGATGTTCACATATGCTTCTAAATATTAAGATAGCTCAACATTTCTTTATACATGCAAATAACACGCCTCTATAACATAATGGCTATTATTTGTGCATGCAAGAGAAATAACTCTCTCTCTTTGTGCATGCAAGAGAGATAGCTCTTCATTTACTGTAGGAAACACATTTCCCTTCTTAGAATTCTATCATCATGAAATACTATTTTCATGTAAAAGATTAAAATAATAACAATCTTTAACATAATAGAAATATTTTGAAGAAAAGAAGACATAGATTTCTTTTCCAAAAAACCTGCCCATAGGTTTCCCTTTTACCATTCAAATATCCCTTCTTAGAATTCTATCATCATGAAATACTATTTTCATGTAAAAGATTAAAATAATAGCAATCTTTAACATAATAGAAAACTTTTCAAGAAAAGACAACATGGATTTCTTTTCCAAAAAACCCGCGCATAGGTTTCCCTTTTACCATTCAAATATTAACGTAAGGGTCTTTTCAAGAAAATACAACAAGGATTCTTTTTAGAAAATAACCACAAAATCACGTGGTTAATCATCTTTTAATTAAAAAAAATTCCTATCTATATGCGTTAAATACAATATACAGAGAATATGAAAACATGCATATTTTTCCAAGTATGCATGAAACAAATTCACACAATAGACACATGCCTATTTAGATATGCATGCATTTCAAACATATCCATATAAGGTTACCAAAGCCTTAATCTCAATATCTCCACCAAAACATATTTTCACCTTAAGAAGGAAAATCTCAACTTATTTCCCTTGAATTATTTTCTCATATATTTACCTATCTTGATATGAAAATAAATTGTATAATAAGAGAACTGTTTATTTCAACTCACAAGTGAACTATATATTTCAACTGTCAAAGAAAGAGATTATATAATAAATAAATTTAGCCAAAATTATTATCTTGGCAGTCGATTCTCATTCCAGTCGACTCTTATCAAAGAAAAGGAATTAGCACCATCTATATATAATCTTTTCTTATATATTTTAACTCACAAAGAGAAAGACTATTTAATAAGGGAAGTAAGCCAAAAATCACCTTTCTTGGCACTCCACTCTCATTCAAGTCGACTCTTATCAAAGAAAAAGAATTAATACCATTTATATATAATCTTTTCTTATATCTTTGTTCTCACAAAAGATTACATAGTAACAATTAGAAAATATTTTAGTCACTTACCATACACCCATTTGAGCCACGGCTTGAACATAGCAACTTAAAAATACACTGACCGCACAAAAAGAAGTGGTCGATTAAGCATGTCTGCCACAAGCAAAAGCTTCACCTGCTACGTTGCATGAAGAAGAAACCCCATGAAATTTGTGCATGTAGACTAGCGTTGGATGCATTAAAAGCTACCGTTATGTGCGAGAAATTTGCAAGCTTGAAAGAAAGTCAAGAAAATAGAGAATGTCAGATATAAGTGCAGGTGTCTGTCGAAGCAAAGGAAAAACAATATCAACCAAAATAAAATGTTGAAGGCAACGTCGGGGAACTCCACATTGAATTAAGGAAAATCAAAACAAGATGACTGCCCCCCCTCCATATCTGATCTGATCTCTTCGTTAATAATTTGGAGCGTGGGTAGGGTAGAATGTCACTGACAGCGATGGGAACGATTTTCCATAAGCAACATTATTGACATAGCGCACGGAAGTCTATTGTGAAGGGTTCCAGCAAATCAAACAGGGCCATTCCTCCGGTGCACAGGAATCCAGGTTCTTCCTCTACACACATTCTTCACACATACAATCTTCTCGATACATTAAATCCCACACAGACTCCCGAACCATAGTAAGATTCCCATGCTCTCGTAAATAAATAATACCCATACAAAAATTCGTTTTACATTAATTAATTCAAGAATTCGTTCATTTTTTAACCAATTCTTGATTCAACTGTTTTTGTAAATCATGGTAAAAACTGTAGTTTACGTGGGTGTTACATACTCCCCCCCTTAAGAGAACACCGTTCTCGGTGTGCTTCTCTCACTAAAATTAAACTCATACTCATGATATAATAATATAAGCAATCCAAAGGGGCTCCTTCCCCTTGGTAATGAGACACTTTCGTTTCCTTAAATGCCATTAATTGAAACAATAATGTTTTTATCCATATTCATGAGCATGTATAGTGCAAAGAAAATTTCATTTCCATTTCTACTGCTTATCCCTTATTCAATTCACAAAGGTATAGAAAAATCTCTATACGAACTTACCAATTACTATTGGTAGAAATGATGGATTTTATGCAACCTCTCATCGAATGGTTGAACACCCATCAACACTTCCTGAAAAGAGCCTGTAATGTATGACTAGCAATTCAATCACATTAGTCACATAGTTTCAATCAAGTGAAAATACTTGCAACCATCAAACATTATTGCAATATAAAGAGATGTTTTAATAAAAGTACTTCCATAAGTACTCAGAGAGAACCAATCCTCTCATAAATGCATCATGTACACACTGTCTTAGCTCCTTCTAAAGACATCCATATAGTACTTAAAATAAGTACTCAGAGAGCACCTAGCTCTCTTGATCATACCAACGGTCAATTAATGCACCATGGTCATATCCTAGCATCTGCTAAGACATTCAAACAAATTAGTAATAAAATAAATGAACTTATACATTCAATAATTCATTTTAATATAACACAACTTTTACTTAACTTGTTCCACTATGAGAACCACAATGATAAAAAAAATGCGCCTCCTAATCCATAGGATCGATTTATACTTATCTGGAAATTTAGTCTTTCAAGCTGTGGTCCTCCTAACCATCAAGTGAGGCTATTACGTCCTCCACTTTCCCCCTAGCTCCAGAATCTGGACAGTGTCACGGGTTAACAGTGGATTCTTCTGCTGTGACATCAAGATGGCCAATCCAGTCACACTCAGAAAAGCCTGGAAGAGAAATTCGGGACAATCCGGTCCAATTCTCCAATTCCAGTCACACTCAGATGTTTTTGGCTCTAAAAGGGTTGCTGGAAGCTATTTTCAATTGGTCCCAACCAGCTCGAGAAAATACTCCCCCTTTACCAATTTCACTGAACGCCTACTCCTCCCTGGGGATCTAGCTTATCCTCAGAGGAGTAGGTAACTGTCTTTCCAACTGTCCCCAACCACTTCCTATTCTTGGAAACATTTTTACCATTAGCTTAGAAAGATTTTCTTTCATTAATTAATTCCAACAAATTAAATAATTTGCTTTATCAATAGTGATGATTTAAGTTTTTCTTGCCAGATAAAAGAGAATTAAACAAATTGTCTTTAACTAGTTAATACTAGTTAGCTTTAATGAAGTTGTCACAGCTTCCCCCCTGGAAGTAACATACATGTGTTGTACATTAAAGCATGATACTTTAACGTTTACTGTTGCAATTCACATTGCAATTCTTGCGATGTTTTATTTTCACAGATTTTCTGTTTCTATTAAGCTACCCATGCTTATTAATCGTAAATATGTATTTCTCAAGCACATATTATCTTATGCAAACATTTCCAATTCTCATAATGTTCTGTTCCAACAGACTGACATACGAAGCAATTATCATAATCACTTGTTCACAACTTTCAAAAAGCTTTAGTCAAAATCGATTCATGCATATAACTTTCATTAGTTATTCATTCATAAGTAGTCAATAGTTTTAATGCATCCATGACGACTCATGCAAACACTAGTTAGTCTACTAGTCATTTAGTTAAGTTTCATAACTTGATCCATTAAGAGACTTCATTCAATTTAATTTTAACACTCTATCATCTTATAGTAGGACTTTCTTCATCTTTTACATTCATGCATTAGTTTCACACACCATCACTATACACATTCATCTCTTTTAAAGTAGTGCATGGTAACTTAGAAATTTTATTGCATGCAAAAAAATTGCTTCTTTCAAGCTCAAATGAAAAGTAACTATTTTTCTTTCATGCTTTTATACTTTCTTTTCTAAAGAAATTAATCTCATATGCATATTCTTATCCGGAAAAAGTATAATATAATAACATGTACTTTTTAAGAACTCTCTTAAATGGAAGTTCATGCAATACCATGTATGTAACAATACATTTTTAAAGGAATCAACATGCATATGCATAGACTTCTTAAAATAAAATAACATAAAATACTTATCTTTATTTCACTTGAAGAACTTCTCTCCCTACTGCAGTACTCATCCCCATCAGGAAATTCACATTGCTCCTCTACAACAATGTTTTCTTTTAACAGCATCGATAAGATTTTATAACATGATTAGATAAAACCTTAATCAATAAATAATCAATATTTGAATGATCCCTTAACACCTATTCATGTGCATATATGAGATGTGAATGCAATGTCACAACATGCTTCTTGCTAACATCTCTACATTAGTGTGAGTAAGTAATTATCGATTCATGTCAAATAACTCCCACATTATTATGAAATTTTTCACACACGCACACATTCGTACAAGACAAATCACTATATCTGTTCAGAAATTCCTTTAATGGAAAATGACACAATGTGCATTCGCTTTACGTAACTCTAACAAAAGAACCACCACTTCAGATTTTGCCTTTGGAGCATGCAAATATAATAAAGCTAACACATTGACTGTTGTTCCTATGCATACAATGCATAAATATTCTAATTCTTAATTTCCCAACAGAGTACTTAACATAATCAAGTAGGCAACTCATGATTCCTCTTCGGGGACACATAACATAATAGGCATGCAAAACATGGTTTTCTTTTCCATAAAAATAATGGAATAAAACATAAGATTACATACCTTATTCTCGAAATACTATGCCCACATTAGCCATGTATATATTTCAAGGAAACCAAAAAATTATTTTAGTTTTGTACATGTAATTCATCTTCTTTTCCAAAGAATTCTTTTCTAACGTATGATAACAAAAAATATTATCTTTTTTCACATATAAACTTATGTTCTTTCCGATGAAATCTAATACAACTATTGCATGCAAAGAACCTTGTTCCTCTATGATTCTACATTCAAGTTGTTCATGCTTTACTTCCAAGAATTATCATAGATAGCCTCTTTTATGCATAAAAGCTATGCAACAATAACAAGGTTAACTTAACCTTTAATATACCCAAATCAAGAAGTTGACATAATCCATCTAGCAATGTAGTATATTCAAGAGGTTATTCTCTTTAGCCTATATTTACTTTCGAGAAAATAACTTGGATTCCTTATCATTTAACACATCAGTATGTAGTCCCTTTTAAAAGAAAAACAAGCTTCCCATCTTTTCTTAAACAAGATATATATAAAGGCAAGCAATTTTACTTATTTATGTTTTACTACTGCTCACATCTTTCAAGATATATACTAGTAATCTTTGCAAGAACTCACATGGGTTTTTCTCAGCAAGACTAGCATAGTAGATTGGTCTTTTACCATGGTATATCTTTCTAAAAGATTATCATATTATAAATTCTTTATTACTTTCCAAAAGAACTAGCACAATCTTGCATATTAAGTAAAACCACGTTTTAATCTATATTTGTCTCTTTTAGTTGCAAGATTTACATGCAATATTTACTTTCATAATATACATATTTCTCTCAAGAAGAATCAAATGTATATTAGTTAAACTTTCAAGCACACACATGTTTCTTTTTCAAGAAACCAAATTCCCAACTCCTTTCAAGGAAACTTCAATACAACAATAGAATTTTTATGTACATGGAAAACTACATATCCTTTTTAAAGAAACTCTAACTCAATAGTTATTTACTTTGTAAGAAGTGTATTTTCCATAAATGAAACAACTATTACTTTCAAGACAAGAAAGATATTAATACTTATCTCTTGAAACTCTTTATTCAACCTGGATTAGAGATGCGATGCTTTTCATCTCGAATCCCTCAATTTCTTTTCGCTAACTCTCAAAGGCGCCAGTGTTGCAACCTTTGGCTTTGATACCACTTGTAACATACACCGTTAACTTCACATGGAAATGTAAGGAGATAAATTTTTTTTATACAAGTTACTCATGGGTAACTAATCACCATTAAATATTCCTTACTCTTCATTACATAGAATGTTTACCAGTTCATAGTGTAACTTTTAGAATAGGAATAGTAAGCTCCTTAACCATTTTCAACCTCCATTATAGTACATTAACATAATACTATATGATGTAACCTTCCATTTATTTCATCATTCTGATAGTCACTATGAACATCATAACAAGAAAGGAATCAACATCATAAACTTGACACAATAATCAATCACATCATTGAACACCAATATACCCTGGAAACCTCGTAGGGTGAAAACCAGCAAACGTTTAATTTTATTATTAAATGCTCGTGAGGGTGTTCAGCCCATCACTCAATGGCTTATAAGGGAGACCATCCCTTAACCATATTTTATATAATCTTACAAGGAAATATAGAAATATCTAGCTTAAAGCCATTACAATAAATATGATACCATTTACCCTCTAGTCTTCATATCTTCAGATCTACACATTTTGGTGGCATGGATGTGCCTACAATGGACCATCGTACATTGGACCTTCCTGCAACTCGCACTCATCTGCATGAACATTAATCATTTTCCTGCGACCAGGACAAGCATAGTTTTCCTTTGTACATGACAAGCATAATATTGCTTTGTACATGTCACCATCATTTCCTGCTATGTTGCTTTCAACATAAAATGATGTCAAGATCCATAAAGTATTAACCAATCATTTCACATATCTATACTATAGTAGTTTCTCCATCTGCTCATGTATATTCATGACAAGAAAGTAAAGTACCTTGTCGTTCACTCTTTAATGACCCATACCTCATATGTGTTGGTTATAAGTCATCACAATAACTAATGCTTCCGTCGCATAAGCACACATTCATGCAAAACAATGGCTACACCTCCCAACCTTTATTTAAAATAAACTGATACATCAGTTAAGATATTTATGCATGTGTTTTACATAAATTTAGTCAAAATAGCTAACCCTTAAGCTATTACTTTTAGTGCATGGACTGCAAGCTATCATAACATTTGTTTCTTCCATGTATGCGTATGCATACCGATTCCAAAAGACTCTCCCTAAAGGAGTGCTTACATAGTGAAGCACATAACCTCCTTCACGAGTCTTCCCAAAGAAAATCTCAATGCTAGTGAGCATGTAATAATATGTAAAAATACGCAATTATGAATATAAATACATGTCTGATTTTCAAGACTATATTAACAATCATATTCAATGTAGTTTTAATACTACAAGCTATCTTTCTATATGCAAAAATGTATATTATTTTTCAATAAAAGCTAATACATATATTGCATGCTTATGCATGACCTTATTCCAAAAGAACTAACATAAACTAACATATTAGTTTTGATATATAAAGATGTTCACATATGCTTCTAAATATTAAGATAGCTCAACATTTCTTTATACATTCAAATAACACGCCTCTATAACATAATGGCTATTCTTTGTGCATGCAAGAGAAATAACACTCTCTCTTTGTGCATGCAAGAGAGATAGCTCTTCATTTACTGTAGGAAACACATTTCCCTTCTTAGAATTCTATCATCATGAAATACTATTTTCATGTAAAAGATTAAAATGATAGCAATCTTTAACATAATAGAAATATTTTCAAGAAAAGACAACATGGATTTCTTTTCCAAAAAACCCACCCATATGTTTCCCTTTTACCATTCAAATATCCCTTCTTAGAATTCTATCATCATGAAATACTATTTTCATGTAAAAGATTAAAATAATAGCAATCTTTAACATAATAGAAATCTTTTCAAGAAAAGACAACATGGATTTCTTTTCCAAAAAACCCGCCCATAGGTTTCCCTTTTACCATTCAAATATTAACGTAAGGGTATTTTCAAGAAAATACAACTAGGATTATTTTTAGAAAATAACCACAAAATCACGTGGTTAATCATCTTTTAATTAAAAAAAATTCCTATCTGTATGCGTTAAATACAATATATAGAGAATATGAAAACATGCATATTCTTCCAAGTATGCATGAAACAAATTCACACAATAGACACATGCCTATTTAGATATGCATGCATTTCAAACATCTCCATATAAGGTTACCAAAGCCTTAATCTCAATATCTCCACCAAAACATATTTTCACCTTAAGAAGGAAAATCTCAACTTATTTCCTTTGAATTATTTTCTCATATATTTACCTATCTTGATATGAAAATAAATTGTATAATAAGGGAACTATTTATTTCAACTCACAAGTGAACTATATATTTCAACTGTCAAAGAAAGATATTATATAATAAATAAATTTAGCCAAAATTATTATCTTGGCAGTCGATTCTCATTCCAGTCGACTCTTATCAAAGAAAAGGAATTAGCACCATCTATATATAATCTTTTCTTATACATTTTAACTCACAAAGAGAAAGACTATTTAATAAGGGAAGTAAGCCAAAAATCACCTTTCTTGGCAGTCCACTCTCATTCAAGTCGACTCTTATCAAAGAAAAAGAATTAATACCATTTATATATAATATTTTCTTATATCTTTCTTCTCACAAAAGATTACATAGTAACAATTAGCAAATATTTTAATCACTTACCATACACCCATTTGAGCCACGGCTTGAACATAACAACTTAAAAATACACTGATCGCACAAAAAGAAGTGGTCGATTAAGCATGTCTGCCACAAGCAAAAGTTTCACCTGCTAGGTTGCATGAAGAAGAAACCCCATGAAATTTGTGCATGTAGACTAGTGTTGGATGCATTAAAAGCTACCATTATGTGCGAGAAATTTACAGGCTTGAATAGAGAATGTTAGATATAAGTGCAGGTCTCTGTCGAAGCAAAGGAAAAACAATATCAACGAAAATAAAATGCTGAAGGCGACGTCGGGGAACTCGACATTGAATTAAGGAAAATCAAAACAAACTGACCGCCCCCCCCTCCATATGCTGAAGGCGACGTCGGGAAACTCCACATTGAATTAAGGAAAATCAAAACAAGCTGACCGCCCCCCCTCCATATCTGATCCGAGCTCTTCGTTAATAATCCGGAGCATGGGTAGGGTAGAGTGTCACTGACAGCGATGGGAACGATTTTCCATAAGGAACATTATTGAAATAGTGCACGGAAGTCTATTGTGAAGGGCTCCAGCAAATCAAACAGGACCATTCCTCTGGTGCATTGGAATCCAGGTTCTTCCTCTACACACATTCTTCACACATACAATCTTCTGGATACCTTAAATCCCACACAGACTCCCGAACCATAGTAAGATTCCCATGCTCTCGTAAATAAATAATACTAATACAAAAATTCGTTTTACATTAACTGATTCAAGAATTCGTTCATTTTTTAACTGATTCTTGATTCAACTGTTTTTGTAAATCATGGTAAAAACTGTAGTTTACATGGGCGTTACATAATCATTTCAGTTTCAAGCATGAAGATGCTTCCAATTTTCAATGAAGTAGTCTTCAAAAGTTCCTAGCTCTATTTTAATTACATAAATGCATTGAAAACCATCTGATAGTATTTACTTTAGTTGTTTTATTTGGACGTGTTGAATATCTTTGAAACCTCCATGACTTTCTTTTCTTTCCTTCATGATGGTTTTTTCTCTGCAACATCTTATTTATTTTAAGCTACTTTTTCATATTCTATTACTTTAAGGCGTTTCTTTTGCAACATGTGGTGCAATTGCTAGTTACAAAAAATTCAACATATATATATATATATATATATATATATATATATATATATATATATATATATATATATATATATATATATATATATAATGTGAACGTATATATAATATGAACATATTTGAACACATATATATATAATGCGAACGTATCTGAAAATTGGCGAGAGTGATATGCCGATAATTCATGTGATACCCAATAAAATGGGATATGATAATAAGATTCATGTCACACACAATAATATTTAGATGGGGATATCATAACGATTCATGTCAGACACAATAAGATAGGGATCTCACAACGATTCATGTCGAACACAATGAGAAAAATTTTGTATACAACTGACAACTTTAATTAAATTTATTAAGATTTATTTTCACAGTAACTCACACTATTTACTAATGTTGTTTTTACCAACGCAACAGCTCCCAAAGTTCAATTTATGGTACAGAATGCACTTAGAATCGAACCTCTTACCGAGTCTAAGATTCCACTATTTTAATTATGGCCTTTCTCCCTCTCCTTTATCACGGCTTCCAGTGGGTATTTCATAACCGTACTGAAGTCCTACGTCTCACACAGATCCACCGTCTTCCCCAGCTTGCATTCCCACGTGAATTCCTCAACAAGTCGGGCAACCATGAGATTTAAATGGAACATGGTCATCCCTAAGCCCGGACACACCCGCCGCCCAGCACCGAACGGCATCATCTTTATGTCTTTTGTTCCCGTCAAATCCACTTCCATACCCTCATCAACAAAGTGCTCAGGGTTGAATTCCGACGGGTTCCGCCACACTCGAGGATCCATTCCTATGCCCACCACGTAGAAATTGACGGACGTGTCAGCGGGGACCTCGTAGCCGGCAAGTTCGCAGGGCCGGGTGACGGCGTGGCTGAGGAGAAAGTGCCCCGGAGGGTGACATCTCAGGGTTTCCTTTACCACGGCCTCTAGATAAGGCATCCGCCGTAGGTCGTCTTCCTCCACTGGTTTTCCCCTCCCAGTGACGCTAACGATTTCGTCATATAATGTGGCATGTATATCTTGATGGATAACTAGATTTTCCATCAGCCACTGCAGGGATGTCGTGGTCATGTCGGTGCCAGCGTTGATGAATTCTGAACACAGGGTCATGAGCTCGTCATCGTCAAGGCTTCGGCCACCATCCAATGTCAGATTGAACAGCATGTCCACATACGCCCCGCTTACCGGAGGCGTGGTATCGCGGTGATGGTTGATGAGAGTGAGCAGGGCTCCCCACTTCCTCTTAAGGATCTCTGCCACCCGCGCCCAGCGCCGCCGGTTGAAGAACACGGGAATCGCTAACGCTTCGTTCAGAGCTACACCTGTCCGGAGGAAGTCCCGCATCACGCTCTGCATGGATATCACTGTCTCGTCGCCCGGCTTGCTGCCAAAGCACATCCACAGGAAGATGTCAAAGACCGCGTTTCGCAAGTGCTCCACCACGCTAACCGCTTCCCCGTTGCCAACCACTTCGTTCCTCAGGTTTTCCACCAGGCGGCCGATGCCCCACTCGCTCACTTCCCCGAAGGCCTTCATCGCCGAAGGGCTCAGGGCTTCGCTAACCAAATTCCTGCAAAGGCTCTGCCACAACGGCCCGTATGCGGCTGTATTGATGTTGTGCTGGTTGGTGCTGATTATTTTGTGTGTCCCGCGGGCGGGTGGCCGGTCAGCGAAGACAGAGCCCTTCTGTATTAGTGCCTCGTGGGCAAGCTCTCGGTCGGCGATAATCACCAGAGGGCGGGAACCGATCCAGAGGGTGAATAATGGACCGTATCTCTCATGAAATTTCTTCACCGCTATCTCGAACGCGCCGATTGAAAATCTGATCTGAAGGAGGCTCCTACACCGTCATATGTATTCGCGGCAACCCTCATAATGCCGACCCTCCATTCGTTGAAAATATTAAGTCACCCGCCACCTTGGGCAGAAGAACAAAGTATAGTAGCAGCAAGCGTTAAATACAGTAGGAGATTGAGGTGTACAAAGACTGTATAATAAAGAGGAATGGAGAAGAATTAAATTTTGATGGGCCGAGCCAAGTATAAGAGGAATTAATTTTGTTATGGGCGAGAAGTTACTTCAACAGAGAAATGAAGATTTTTGTCTACGTGAGGAGCAAATTTTATTCAAAATAGCTTCATTTGGCCAACAGCCCTCAACAACCAAAGGAATGAAATATTGAATGAAACAGTGAAGTCACTTATGAAGCCGAAGGACAAGTGGTCCTCGTTCACTTGAGCGCAAAGCGCAAGATCGCAAGATCGCAATTTCGGGTTCGAAGACCAAGTGTCTTGTTGATGTGGAAATTCATTTATGGTGCGATGTGCGCCATCGCACAATCGCATATCGCATATTTGAATGTTGTCATTGCTCTCCGCCACTCCAGTTAGTTTTTGCGATGTGCGATCGTCTCGCCAGATCGCACGACTGCACAACGCATTTTCATTATATGTGTTCCGCCATGTGTCATTGAAAGTTGAATATTGCGATGTGCGACGCGCATCATCGCACTGCCGCATTTTTGTTTGATCGCAAGTTTTGTTATTCCGCTTATATCGCATATCGTACAGACTGCGATGGTCAACTACGATGTGGTCCCCACTCGTACGTCGCGCCAATATCAAGTTATTTTATGTTTTGCAAAGATTTTTCCTTTTGTAATTGTTTTTATTGTTGTCTTACTTATTTTGTTTCACATTGCGCCATATAAAAGGAGAAAAGGCCCGAGAGCCAATGTAACTCGTAATGTTGTTGCACGTGAGAGCCCGGCAGCAAGAAAAAACCACAAGTAAGAGGAACATAGCATTGTTTAAAGGTTTCTGAGAGACAGAGAGAAAGATTTTTTTTTATATAGTACGATTGCTCCTGAGCACGAACATATTTTGTGAATCCCTCCATTGGAGAAGAAAATTTGTAACGCTTTTTTTAAGTTCTATAGAAATAGAAATCATTTTCATGCCATCTCTGCTCATGATTAAAATTTATGTTTTAAATCCTATGTTGTAGAGGAGAGAGTTTTTTCTCCACCTGTTTGGAATTCCCAAAAATTCCAACATGGTATCGTAGCTAGTTCCTGTGCTCTTTGAAGGATTCAAAGAAGTTTAAGAAGAAGAAGACTTGTTGAAGCGCTTTCCAAAATAGCGTGAAAGCCCAACAGGTCAAAGTCTGTATTTCTCAAAGATAACATAATTTTTATTCTTGTCTTAAAAGAGTTTGTTCTTTCGTAGAAAGGAAAGATAGTTTGCTTAGGTGAAGAGTTCATTTAAGAGCAATGGTCGACCAAGCACCGGAATGAGCATTGGAAATGTTCAAATTTTCCACAATTTAATGGAAAGAACTATAATTATTGGGCCATTATCATGAGAGCCCTGTTTGTTTCACAAGACTTATGTGAGTTTGTAGAAGATGGTTTTGTTGAACCAAATGATGAGTAGAGTTTTTAATGCCTTAACTCACAAGAGAAGGATTTATTGAAGAACAATAGAAAGAAGGATGCTAAGGCCCTCTTCTATTTGTATCAAGCAGAACAGATTGTGTTTCCAAGACAGCAAAGCACTTAAGAGATCGAAGGAGGCATGGGAAACTTCCGAAAGTAGCCTATCAAGGTATGGAGAAGAAGTTAAGACAAAGAAACTTCGCTGCCGAGAATAGATTTCTAAACTCTTTGCATGAAAGAGTTTCCACAGTTGTAGACACATTTTTTACACATGTGATTGGGATTGTAAATTAGATAAGATCCCATGGAGAAACTCTTTAAGAAAGAAGAATCATGGAGAAAATTTTGAGATGCTTACCCTCAAAGTTTGATGTTATTGTTACCACTATAGAAGAGACCAAAGATCTCTCACAAGCTTCTGCATGGATGAACTTCATGCCTGATAACTCATGAACAGAGATTGAGTAAGAGATGAACACTATCTCTTGAGCACGACAAGACCCAGATGCCCCTTCCGTGGAAGAGGGAAGAGGTCAAGGCAAAGGAAGAGGAAGAGGCAGGTTTAAAATGGCAGGTGGAATAGAACAACCTTCACATTCACACATGGAAGGAGCACAATACAAAGTCGAGCTACGGCTAATGCAATGTACCAACACAGGGACATCAACACCAACATGCTCATGGACAAAGGTATGACAACTAACAACCAATGTCATTATTGCAAGAAATATGGGTGACTAGTGCCAAATGAATGTAGAAAGAAGCAAATGACATGAAAAATAAGCAGAATGCTAACAGCAAAGAGGAAAAGAACCCAAGTAATGTGCCGCTAGCCTATAATGTAGCACAAGATAGAAATGATGATGTTTGGTTCTTAGATTCTCGATGTAGTAATTCATATGACCGGAAACAAAGAAATGTTTGCCAATCTAGATGAAGAAGTAAAATATGAAGTGACCACAGGAACCGATACTAAGATCTCACAAAGGAAGTAGTTAGTATTCGGAGCAACAGAAATGGTGAGTGTAAATTTGTTCGATGTATTATAATTCCAGTCCTAAAATGTAATCTTTTGAGCTGCCACAGTTCATAAATAAAGGTTACAAATGTAATTTTTAAAGATGATGTGTGCACCATAAAAGATATTCCTCCAAGAAGAAAATCATTGCTGAAATCCAAATGACCAAAGAATAGAATGTTCTTACTGCTCAACATTGACTTGAAGCAAAAAGGAAAGAATGTAGCAATTTGTGAATACGTTGTAAGTCTTCCTTAAGGAAGAGAAAGATGTAAATTGGTTATGGCACTTGAGATTTGGACATCTCAGACTTTGAGGATTAAATTTGTCGCATTTAAAAGGAATGGTAAGAGGATTGCCAGCTTGATTGAGAAGCTTGATAGGCCTATGTGAAGGCTGCATCTTGGGAAAGCAAATACTGCAGAAAATTTTCCTTCAGGAAAAGCATATGAAAAGCACTTCTTAGAAATCATTCACTCGTATTTATGTGGGCTCTGCAGAAGATTTGGGCCAGTGCAAAGAACTATATGCCGACCTTCACATGATTTCACAAGAAAGGTGAGGGTTTATTTTCTTCAAATATAAGAGTGAAGTCTTTCGTAAATTTTGCTACTCTTAAAGCTCTTGTAGAAAAATGTAGAAATGGGGCAAGATATAAAAGTTCTTAGAACTCGATGTAAGAGGAGGAGAATACATATCAAAGTAGTTTCTCTGCTTATAAGAGAGAACTAAGATACACAAGAAATTTACCACAAGGTACACACCGCAATAGAATGGAGTTGCTGAAAGAAAGAATCGAACCATAATGGAAATGGTGAGAAGTATGCTAAAGGGCAAAGCATTTGCCGAATGAGTATTGGGCAGAAGCACAAATCGTGCTGTGTATATTTTAAATAGATTCCCTACAAAAGCAAGGATGAACAAGGTTCCGTATTAGCGTGAGTGGCGTAAACAAGGAGTCACTCACATGAGAGTTTTTGGATGTGTGGCATATGTACACATTCCATGTTGAGAAAGAAGTTGCATAAGAAGGGGAGAAGTGCATTTTCCTTGGATATTGTGAGGATTCCAAAGGACATGATTATATAACCCATCCACAAAGAACTTTGTGATAAGAAGAGACGTGAAATTCATTGAAGAGGAAGCATGGGATGGAAACATAGAGAAAAAAGTCAATGTTAAAAGCTATTTGTCTCATGATGAAGATGAGGGAGATGTGGTTAGAATTAATAACCCATCCGTAGCACAACCTCCACCAAAGACATGACAAGCTAAGGGACACCCTGAAGGAAGAATGGTGAGAACACCCTTGAGAAGAAGTGGGAGTGCATCTCCAAGCACACCCACATGGAGTATAAATGAGTGCTTCATCAAGCACAACTACACCAAGGAAAGTTTTAACAAGGTTCGTAAGCCTTAGAGAAATTTATGAGCAAGGAGAAGCAAACGAAGGTATGAATTCCCTATTTTCTTTGTACGTCAAGTCAGATGATCCTATTCATTTTGAAGATGCTATTAAAGATAGAAAATGGATAGAAGCTATGGATGATGAAATTAATGCCATAGAGAAGAACAAAACATGGGAGGTGGTTGATCTCCCAGAAGGTAAAGAAGTCATTGGTGTAAAATGGGTCTATAAGAACAAAAGCAATGCTGAAGGAAAAATAGAAAGACACAAGGCCAGACTTGTTGTCAAGGGATATAAGCGGTAAGCAAGGAATTTATTATGAAGAAACTTTTGCACCAAATTTTGCAAGAATGGAAACATGGAGAGCGTTGGGTCGTTCATAGCAAGACAAAAAATGGAAAGTATATCGATGGATGTAAAATCTGCATTTTTAAATGGAGTTTAATGGAAGAGGTATATGTGGAACAACTTCTCGGATATGAGAAGAAAGGCCAAGAGCATAAGGTCTCAAATTGAAGAAAGCTTTATGGGTCAAGCGCAAGCTCCAAGAGCATGGCACAGAGGATAGATTCCTATCTACAGAAAATGGATTTGAGAAGTGTGAGGGAGAACCCACCCTCTACATCAAAGAAAAGGATGGTAAGATGCTCATTTTTGTTTTATATGTTGATGATTTAATTTTACGTAATGATGATTACCTTGTTGAAAATTTTAAACAATGATGAAAGATGAATTTGAAATGACTCGACATGGGTTTGTTGAGATACTTCTGGGAATAGAAGTGAGCAAAGTGAGAAAGGGATTTTATATCCCAAGCAAAGTACGTGAATCAGTTTTAGAAAGATTTAATATGTAGAAGTGCAAAGCTACAATTACTCCCATGTAATGGGATTGAAGTTGAGAAAAGATGGACAACAACAAGGATTTTGATCCAAGTTTGTATAAAAGCATAGTTGGCAATTTCCTCATGTATCCGACCGCAACTAGGCCGGATATTATGCATTCTTTTAGTTTAATTTCCGTATTTATGGAGAAGCCAAAGATGCACATCAGTAAGCAGCAAAGAGAATTCTAAGGTATCTCGAAGGAACAAAAGGATTTGGTATTTTGTATACAAATTTTCAAAATTCAATTAGTTGGATACATCGATGCTGATTGGGCTAGTGTAGATGACTGGAAGAGAACTTCCGGTTATGTTTTTCATATGGGTTTAGGAGCCATTTCATGTGCTTCCAAGAAAATCAAATTTATTGTACCATTGTCTACAAATATATGAATATGTGGTAGCTACAAGCAGATGTCAAGCAATTTGGATGAGAAGAATAAGCAGGTTTGTGCCAAGAACAGTAAAGTTGAACCGTGATTTATTGTGACAATAGCTCACTATTGCATTATCAAAGAATTTCAGGTTTCAGTAGAACAAAGCACATAGACACAAAGTTTCATCATAATTAGACTATGAACACGGAGAAGTTGTTTTGCTGAGATTGTGAAAACAAGAGGAGCAATATGCGATATTTTGACAAAGCCATTGGGACAGAAGACCTTTGAATTTTTAAGAAATGTCTGGGTATGATGGAAAACCCAAAGAACACTTAAGGAGGAAGGAAAATATTAAAGTCACCTCGCCAGCCTTTGGGCGTTAGAAGAACAAAATATTAAGAAGAAATAGCAGCGAACGTAGGAGATTGAGGCACAAAGACTAGAATAAAGAGGAATGGAGAAGAATTAAATTTTGATGGGCCGCAGCCTCCAAGTATATAGCAAAGGAATTAATTTTGTTATGGGCGAGAAGTTACTTCAACAGAGAAATGAAGATTGTCTACTAAGGGAGCAAATTTTATTCAAAATAATTGGCTCGTGCTTAAAAGCCCTCAACAACCAAAGAAATGAAATATTGAATGAAATGAAAGTGAAGTCATTTATGAGCTTTTAAGGACAAGTGTCTCAATACTGAGCGCAAAAGCACAAGATCGCAAGATCGCACTCTCAGGTTCAAGACCAAGAGTCTTGAGTTGATGTAGGCCTGCGATGTGCGATGCGCCATCGCACAATCGCATATCACATATTTCTCAATGTTGTCATTGCTCTCCGCCATCGCAAAGTTAGTTTTTTGTGATGTACGATCATCGCGCCTATCGCACGATCACACAATCACATTTTCATTATGTGTTCCACATGTGTCATCTAGTGTTGGAATATTACGATGTGCGATCACCGCATCATCGCACCGTCGCATTTTTTTGTTTGATCGCAAGTTTTGTTATTCCGCTCATATCACATATCGGCACTTCGCACTGCGATGGCCGACTACGATGTGGTCCTAATCAGATTGCGCCAATATCAAAGTTTTATGTTTTGCAAAAAATTTCCTTTGTAATTGTTTTTATTGTTGTCTTACGTATTTTGTTCCGCCGTGCCATATAAAAGGAGAAAAGGCCCGAGAGCCAATGTAATTGTAATGTTGTTGTATCGCTGTGAGAGCCCGCAGGCAAGAAAACCACAGTAAGAACATAGCATTGTTTTGTGCGTTCTTGAGAGACAGAGAGAAAAGATTTGTTTTATATAGCACTGCGTCTGTATACGAACATATTTTGTGAATCCCTCCATTAAGGAAGAAAATTTGTAACAGTTTTTTTTAAGTTCTGTTATTGAAATAGAAAGCATTTTCATGTCATCTCTGTCTGCGATTAAAATTTCTGTTTTAAACTTCTCTGTGTTGTAGAGGAGAGTTTGTTCTCTCCACTGTTGTTTGGAATTCCCCAAAAATTCCAACAAGAACCAGTCGGAGGAAGATTAAGGAAATTACGAGAAGTAAAAGAGTCTCGAGAAAAAAATTGAGTCCAAACGGAATCGCCATGGAAATTAATATGCAATGTTTGACAGGCGAAGAGTTTTGCAACCTTTAAGATGACGGGCATCCTTATGTTGATTGCATTGCAGATTCTGGGACCGCAAAGGGCATGGTTGACCGGAATCTGCAATCTAAAATTAAAAGTTATTTTATTACCGACCACCACACAGTTTTGAAAATAAAATTAAAACTTATTTTATTAAATCTTAACGTGACGATGGTCAGTTTGCATCTTCCTTGTAGCTTCATGAAGTTCAGAATCAAGAATAACTTAACCATAGGTCAAATTTGACCAAAATGAGTTCAGAATCCGAGAGTAACTTGAACCATGGACAAAAGCATTAAAAAAGACTTCATCACAGAAAACAACAATAAGGTGGTTCCTTTTTTCTCTTGCAATAAACTAAGAAATTAAATTAACACCACTCAAGAATCGATTAAAGTAATTTCAAACGAATATTCGTATCTTCAAATTTAAAATAAAACTAATATTCGTACTTTTGAAATTTAAAAATGTTGCGAACGTCTAAATAATCAATGCGTAAAAACGTTAGTAACGCGCATGGCTAATCTCGCATGACACCATTCCTTTTTAAGAGGGTTTTCACCTAACGATTGCATGTCATTGATAGTTATAGTTTGTATTATTTTTAATTTATTATTGATGGTATTTGATATATTATAATAAATTTGTATTTTAGTCAAATTAATGGGAATATTTTTAGTAAGAGTTCAAAAGAATATATTATATCACATTAATTCATCTTAAAAAAATTACTACTCATCACTCCTAAAAAGATATTAATTTTTATATAAATAATTTTTTCAATTTTCAAAGATTAAAAATATAATTTAACTGGTAATATTATAAATCCAAATTCTTTTTAATATTTTACCAAAATATTGAAAATTTTCATGAAATAGAAAGATTACTTAACCATTATTCATGTGGTAGTTAATTCATATCTTTCAAATTTCAGTAATTAAACTAAGCCACTAGCTATGGGGCCTTGTTATTGACTACTATTTGTGAATGGGTTTTCAAGGTATCTTTTTTACTATGTTGAAAATAATAGTTCTTTAGTTTTCATCATTGTTATGAGAGATAACTATTTGTAAATGTAGGTTTTCAAGATATTTTTTTTACTATATTGAAAATAATAGTTCTTTAATTTTCATCATTGTTATGTGAGATTTTCAAAATCTAATGGTAAGAAGAAAATAAAAACCATACCACCTGAAATTGTCTTGTTCGTGGTCTATAAAACACAGACTTTTAATCTTGCCAAATACATTTAGGTCATAGGCTGCTAACATATCCTCTTACTTATGAGAATGGTCATAAGGGGCAGGGTTTTCCTTCTACCAAATACATTTAAGTTTTATGCAATTAACTTATTTGCTTACATATGGGAAGGCCAAACTTTTAGCTAGATAGAGACAATTTTAAGAAATTCTTGAAACCCAACATGTCATTTGATTCTCTTATAAACAATGATAAAACCTATTTGTTGGAAATTTTGAGAATTCCAAGTGAAGAGAATAGGCTCTCCTCCTCAACACAGAGAAGTTAAAAAAAATTGACAGGAGACAGAGTTTCCCAGACTTTTAAAGCAACTTCTATTTCTTTAAAAAAAACTTATACAAGTCTTCCTCTTAACAGAGGGATAACAAAAGTGGTGACTGCTTCAGACGCAGTGCACAGAACTCTCTGTTCTCTCAAAACAGTACTCTGTCTCCAAAAAAAAACAACACACTGCTGTGTATTTTCACTCCGCGCTACTGTGCGAATGCAAATTAAAATTACACAGGCTTGCGGGCCTTTTGGCTTTTTTTATATGCCGCATATAAAAAAAACTTTACATATATCTATATAAGACGTTAAACAATGTCTATTTAAAATTAAATACATGCGGGCCCTGCTTTTAACGCACGGTCAAAACATTTAAATTCAATGTATAACACAATCGGGTCCGCGATTTAAACAAACAATCGCACCAAACAAAAGTTCCGATTGCGATTGACCAACCGGATGCGATGGTCATATAAAACATGCCTCATATAACAATCGGGTCCGAACTTTAAACAAGTGCGATCGGACCTCATTCAAAAATGTTCAGATTGCCGATCAAAAACAACAGATGCGATTCGACTTATTAACTCCAGCCTATTCCTGGATCGGGTCTGCCACTTTCAACGGTGCAATCGGGCCCAACACTTAAGAGTTTCTGATTGCGATTGGACAACCAGATGCGATTTCCCATTCAACTGTGGCATATAATATCATCGGGTCCGCCATTCCAATCGCACGACCAAACAACAAAACTCCGATTGCGATTGGATTATCGGATGCGATTGACGCATAAAATATGGTGTATAATACAATCGGGTCCGGCTTTCAATCGGAGGTCATAACATATCCGCTCCGATTGAGCCTTGCGATTCCATTCAGGTGTCGCCACGTGGTCAAGTGGACCCACGGGCCTCTGCTATACGGGAGGGCGATTTATTATATGGTTTCAATGTATTAAAACGTCCCGCTTGCGGAACTCTCCATATTAACAAGACACTTGGGCTATGCAATATATTTATGTTGCGATTGCGATTTGCGATTGAATCGCATCGCATCGCGACTTCACATCTGCAAGACATTTGAGTTATAAAACTTATATGAACCATGATTTGCGATTGCGATTAGATCGCATCGCATCTCATCATCTTCATCAACAAGACACTGTTTTCAAACTAACTTTGGTTGTTGAGGGCTTTAAAGCCCGAGATTACTGTCTTAACTCAATCTGCCCCTCCGTAAAGCTAATCTCTATTCTTCCATAGACAAAAACGGCTCTGCCCATCATTGAGTTAATTATTCTGCAATCCATGGCTGCGGCCCATCAGGAGTAAATTCATCTCCATTCTTCTTCAATGCAGAGTGCTATGCACTCAAAATTCTGCTGCCTCTGTGTACTTGTTTTCTTTGTTCTTCCTGCCCAAGGCACGGCAGGTGACTTTAATATTTTCAACACTCCCCCTTAAAGTCAGATGCTGGGTTATTCATCATACCCAAGCACTTCCTTAAAAATTCAAAGGTCTTCTGTCCCAATGGTTTAGTTAAAATATCTGCATATTGCTCCTCTGTTTTACAATGCTGTAAAACAACTTCACCATTATTCACAAATTCTCTGATATAATGATACTTTGTGTCTATGTGCTTTGTTCTTTTATGAAACACAGAATTCTTTGACAATGCAATAGCTGAGCTATTGTCACAATAAATCACAGTGCCCTTTACCAGTTCTTGGCACAAACTTCTCAACATCCTTCTCATCCAAATTGCTTGACACGCTGCTGTTGTAGCTACCACATATTCTGCCTCTACTGTAGATAATGCTACAATAGGTTGTTTCTTGGAAGCCCATGAAATGGCTCTTGAACCCATATGGAAAATATAACCGGAAGTGCTCTTCCGATCATCTACACTTCCAGCCCAATCACTGTCAGTGTATCCAACTAATTCTAAATTTTCTGAAGTAGTATATAAAATACCAAATCCTTTTGTTCCTTTCACATACCTCAGAATTCTCTTTGCTGCTTGCCAATGTGCTTTTTTTGGCTTTTCCATAAATCTGGAAATTAAACTAACAGCATGCATAATATCCGGCCTAGTTGCAGTCAAATACATGAGGCTGCCAACTATGCTTTTATATAAACTTGGATCGACATCCTTGCTGTTGTCCTCTCTGCTGAGTTTTAATCCCATTACTGTGGGAGTGATTGCTGCTTTGCACTCTTGCATGTTAAATATTTCTAGAACTTGATTCACATACTTTGCTTGAGAAATAAAAATTCCTTTTTCACCTTGCTCCACTTCTATTCCCAAGAAGTATCTTAATAAACCCATGTCAGTCATTTCAAATTCATCTTTCATGACTATTTTAAAATTTTCAACAAGGTAATCATCATTACCTGAAAAAATTAAATCATCAACATATAAGACAACAATCAATAACTTACCATCCTTTTCTTTGATGTAGAGGGTGGGTTCTCCCTCACACTTTTCAAATCCATTCTCCAATAGATAAGAATCTATTCTGCTGTACCATGCTCTTGGTGCTTGTTTCAGCCCATAAAGAGCTTTCTTCAATTTACAGACCTTATGCTCTTGGCCTTTCTTCGCATATCCAAGAGGTTGTTCCACATATACCTCTTCCATTAAAACTCCATTTAAAAATGCAGATTTTACATCCATTTGATATACTTTCCATTTATTTTGTGCTGCTATGGACAACACTGCTCTTACCGTCTCCATTCTTGAAACTGGTGCAAAAGTTTCTTCATAATCAATCCCTTGCTTCTGCTTATATCCTTTGACAACAAGTCTGGCCTTGTGTCTTTCTATTTTTCCTTCAGCATTGCTTTTGGTCTTGTATACCCATTTAACTCCAATGACTTCTTTACCTTCTGGTAGATCAACCAACTCCCATGTTCTATTCTTCTCTATGGCTTTAATTTCTTCATCCATAGCTTCTATCCATTTTCTATATTTAATAGCATCTTCAAAATGAATAGGATCATCAACTTGACAATACAAAGCAAATAAGGAATTCATACCTTCATCTGCTTCTCCTTGCTCATAGATTTCTCTAAGGCTTCTGAACTTTGTTCCTCTTTCACTTGGTGTAGGTGTGCTTGATGAAGCACTCGATTCTTCTCCTTGTGGTGTACTCGGTGAACCACTGCCGCTTCTTCTCAAGGGTGTTCTTACTGCCGCTTGAGGCGTCCCTTGCTAGCCTTGCGCTGCTGGAGGTTGTGCAATGGATGGGTTATTAATCTCAACCACATCTACATCATCTTCATCATGAGATAAACAGTTTTTGACATTGACTGTTTTCTCAATGCTTCCATCCCACGCTTCCTCTTCGATGAATTTCACATCTCTGCTAATTAAAAACTTCTTTGTGGATGGGTTATACAGTCTGTATCCTTTGGAATCTTCACAATATCCAAGGAAAATGCACTTCTCCCCCTTACTATCCAACTTCTTTCTCAATTTGTCTGGAATGTGTGCATATGCTACACACCCAAAAACTCTCATGTGGGTGACTCCCTGTTTTCTGCCACTCCACGCTTCTTCTGAAACTTTGTTCATCACTGCTTTTGTAGGGAATCTATTCAAAATATATACAGCACAGTTTGCTGCTTCTGCCCAATACTCATTCGGGAAGTGTTTCTCCTTTAGCATACTTCTCACCATCTCCATTATGGTTCGATTATTCCTTTCAGCCACTCCATTCTGTTGCGGCGTGTCCCTGGTGGTAAATTTCTTGTGTATGCCACTCTCTCTGCAAAAATGCAGAAATTCTTTTGAGATATATTCTCCTCCTCTATCTGTTCTGAGGACTTTAATGTTAAGTCCGCTCTGTTTTTCTACAAGAGCTTTAAATTGACGAAATTTCTGAAAGACTTCACTCTTATATTTTAAGAAATAAACCCACACTTTTCGTGTGAAATCATCAATGAAAGTCAGCATGTAATTGCTGCCCGAAACAGATGTTGTTTGCATCGGCCCACATAAATCTGAGTGGATTATTTCCAAAGGTGCTTTTGCCCTTATGCTTTTCCCTGAAGGAAAATTTTCTCTGTGTTGCTTTCCCAAGATGCAGCCTTCACATAGGCTGTCAGGCTTCTCTATCAGTGGTAAACCTTTTACCATTCCTTTTTTGTGCAGCAAATTCAAGCCTCCGAAATTTAGATGTTCAAATCTCAGATGCCATAACCAATTTTCATCTTTCTCTTCCTTCTGGAAGGCTTCTTGAGTTACAGCTGCTACATTCTTTCATTTTCCTTTCAAGTCAATGTTGAGCTTGAGTGGAAACATTCTATTGCTGGTCATTTGAATTTCAGCAATAATTTTCTTACTTGGAGGAATATCTTTTATGGTGCACACATCATCTTTGAATATAACATTGTAACCTTTGTTTATGAGCTACCCTACGCTCAAAAGATTACATTTCAGACCTGGAACATAATACACATCAGGAACAAATTTTTGCTCCCCATTCCTTGCACGAATACTTACTCTGCCTTTCCCTTTGACAGAGATTTTAGTATCAGTCCCTATGGTCACTTCAGATTTAACTTCTTCATCAAGATTGGAAAACATTGCTCTGTTGCCAGTCATGTGATTACTACATCCAGAATCTAAGAACCAAACATCATCTTCTTTATCTTGTGCTACATTACAAGCTAACATCACATTACTTGGGTTCTTTTCCTCTTTTCCTACATTAGCATTCTGCCTATTCTTCATGTCATTTTGCTTCTTTCTACATTCATTGGCATAGTGCCCATATTTCTTGCAATAATGACACTGGACATTGGATTTGTCATACCTTTGTCCTTGAGCATGTTGGTGTTGATGTCCACCTTGCTGGCTGTTGCATTGGCCATGGCTCTGGCTTTGACTGTTGCTCCTTCCATGTGAATGTGAAGAGCTGTTCCTTCCACCTCTATTCTGACTTTTGCTTCTTCCTCTTCCTTTTCCTTGACCTCTTCCTCTTCCTGTAGGCATCTGGGTCTTGAAGGGGTGCTCAAGAGATGAGTGTTGATCTCTGCTCAATCTTTGTTCATGAGTTATCAGTGAGGCATGAAGTTCATCCACTGTGAACTGTGAGAGATCTTTGGTCTCTTCTATGGTGGTTACAATAACATCAAACTTTGAGGGTAAGCATCTCAAAATTTTCTCCACAATCCTTCTATCTTCAAGAGTCTCTCCATGGGATCTTATCTGATTGAAAATCCCAATCACATGTGTGAAAAATGTGTCAACACTGTCTGACTCTTTCATGCAAAGAGTTTCAAAATTTCTTCTCAGCAATTGAAGTTTTGCTGTTTTAACTTTCTCCATACCTTGATAGGCTACTTTCAGAGTTTCCCATGCCTCCTTGGATTTCTTAGCTACTGCTATCCTTGGAAACACACTCTCATTTACAGCTTGATACAAACAGAAGAGAGCTTTGGCATCCTTCTTCCTATTGTTCTTCAATACATCTTTCTCTGCTTGAGTTAAGGCATTAAAAGCCTGCTCATCCGCTGGTTCTGTGAAACCATCTTCTACTAGTTCCCACAAGTCTTGTGAGACAAACAGGGCTCTCATGGTAATGGCCCAATAATCATAGTTCTTTCCATTAAATTGTGGAAGCTGAACACTTCCAAGACTCATACCAGTGCTTGGTCCAGCCATTGCTTCTTAAACTGAACTCAGACTTTAAACAAACTGTCTTTCCTTTACTGAAAGAACAAACTCCTTTTTTTTGAATACAAATCAGCACTATTATCTTTGAGAGATACCTGAACTTTGACCTCTGTTGAGCTTTTCACGCTGCTGGAGAACACGCTGCAACCAGTCTTCTTCTTCAGCTTCTTTGAAATCTTCAAAGAGCCTAGACTAGCTCTAATACCATGTTGGAATTTTGAGAATTCCAAGCAAACAGTGGAGAGAATAAGCTCCACTTCACAACACAGAGAGATTAAAAAAAATATTTCTAACAGGAGACAGAGTTTCCCAGACTTTTAAAACAACTTCTATTTCTTTAAAAAAAACTTATACAAGTCTTCCTCTTAATAGAGGGATAACAAAAGTGGTGACTGCTTCAGACGCAGTGCACAGAACTCTCTGTTCTCTCAAAACAGTACTCTGTCTCCAAAAAAAAACAACACACTGCTGTGTATTTTCACTCCGCGCTGCTGTGCGAATGCAAATTACAATTACACAGGCTTGCGGGCCTTTTGGCTTTTTTTATATGCCGCATATAAAAAAAACTTTACATATATCTATATAAGACTTTAAACAATGTCTATTTAAAATTAAATACATGCGGGCCCTGCTTTGAACGCACGGTCAAAACATTTAAATTCAATGTATAACATAATCGGGTCCGCGATTTAAACAAACAATCGCACCAAACAAAAGTTCCGATTGCGATTGACCAACCGGATGCGATGGTCATATAAAACATGCCTCATATAACAATCGGGTCCGAACTTTAAACAAGTGCGATCGGACCTCATTCAAAAATGTTCCGATTGCCGATCAAAAAAAATGGATGCGATTCGACTTATTAACTCCGGCCTATTTCTGGATCGGGTCCGCCACTTTCAACGGTGCAATCGGGCCCAACACTTAAGAGTTTCCGATTGCGATTGGACAACCAGATGCGATTGCCCATTCAACTGTGGCATATAATATCATCGGGTCCGCCATTCCAATCTCACGACCAAACAACAAAACTCTGATTGCGATTGGATTATCGAATGGGATTGGCGCATAAAATATGGTGTATAATACAATCGGGTCCGGCTTTCAATCGGAGGTCATAACATATCCGCTCCGATTGAGCCTTGCGATTGAGCCTTGCGATTCCATTCAGGTGTCGCCACGTGGTCAAGTGGACCCATGGGCCTCTGCTATACGGGAGGGCGATTTATTATATGGTTTCAATGTATTAAAACGTTCCTCTTGCGGAACTCTCCATATTAACAAGAAACTTGGGCTATGCAATATATTTATGTTGCGATTGCGATTTGCGATTGAATCGCATCGCATCGCGACTTCACATCTGCAAGACATTTGAGTTATAAAACTTATATGAACCATGATTTGCGATTGCGATTAGATCACATCGCATCTCATCCTCTTCATCAACAAGACACTGCTTCAAAAAATAACTTTGGTTGTTGAGGGCTTTAAAGCCCGAAATGACTGTCTTAACTCAATCTGCCCCTCCGTAAAGCTAATCTCTGTTCTTCCGTAGACAAAGAAAGGCTATGCCCATCACTGAGTTAATTCTTCTGCAATCTGTGGCTGCGGCCCATCAGGAGTAAATTCATCTCCATTCTCCTTCAATGCAGAGTGCTGTGCACTCAAAATTCTGCTGCCTCTGTGTACTCGTTTTCTTTGTTCTTCCTGCCCAAGGCACGGCAGGTGACTTTAATATTTTCAACACTATTGTAATTAATATTAAAAAAAAAAAAATTCTCATTTAAATAGAATTTAGGTTATTTGTGAGATATTTTGGAAAGTTTACAGGTCTGGTTTAATTTTCTCATTAAAATTAAAATTAAAGTTTACAGGTCTGGTTTAATTTTCTCATTAAAGTTTACAAGTCTGGTTTCAAATTAAAATTAAAGTTTATAGGTCTGGTTTAATTCATTGAAATCACAAATTTACAAAGTAAAATTTTTCACAATCCAAGTGTGCACTCAAAATACTAAATAACCACAATTCTTTCACCTATTTCCAACTTAAAAACTCCAAAATATAAAAATTAAAAATCGATGGGACTGAACTGTTAATCTTCTACTCTTCCACTGTCCATTTAAAAGCACCGTTTCTGGTTACTAAACACCGGCTGTCTGCCATGATGGCGCTTGTTCCTTTTGTTTATGCAATCCTGCTCTGAAATTTATTTTCCGTTTGTAGTAAGTGAGATGTCGGTTCGAATCCTGCGTACTGCTTTGTATTAGTATTTTTTGATATACCCTCCTGATTAAAACTAACAGCGAGCATGGTTTCCATTGGTTGATTTATTAACTGTTTTGTCAAAAGAGATTATAAATTTCCAGGTGTGAAATGCTTTCTTGCAACACTTTTGTTGGCATTGCAGCCCAGTAAAGAAAGAAAAACCATGGTAGCCAGAGGTTGATATATGCACATCTTTTGATTCAGTGTTTTTAGACAATAACATTACATGTTCTATTACTAAAATATGGTTGAATAATACTTTATTTATTATAATATTTATATCAACTTGCATAATATGTGCTTACTATGAGGAATATGTAATACAAAATTTCATAACAGGCATCTTTTGATCCAGTCTTCTTAGACAATAACGTTACATGTTCTATTACTAAAATATGGTTGAATAATACTTTATTTATTATAATATTTATACCAATTTGCATGGTATTATAATATTTATACCAACTTGCATAATATGTGCTTACTATGGGGAATATGTAATACAAAATTTCATAACAGGCATCTTTTGATTCAGTCTTTTTAGACAATAACATTACATGTTTTATTACTAAAATATGGTTGAATAATACTTTATTTAATGGGTTGGTTTTTGTTTTGTCATTTTGTTTTTAAAACTAGTTTATTAAAAAATAAAATAATATTTATATGAATAAATTATAAAATATTAATAATAATAATAATAATATTGAAGGTAAATAAAATATTTTAATATTTATTTTTATGTTATATAAATTAATAATAATAAATATCTAATTTTATATATAATTATTTTTTCTATTCTTTTTACAAGTGTAATATGAAATAATATAGATTCTTCCATTACTTAATAGTGAAAAGGTGTACAAGAATTAGCTAATTCACTATTTTTATTTGGACATTATTTGAAAATAATATTGATTTAATTAAAACTTTTCACACATAATATTAACAAAAAATTATTATTTTTTTTAGTAAATTATATGTTTATTATTCAATATTCTCTTATAGTTTATATATAGGATTTTGGCCTAGAATATTATGCATAGGCATAATGTTTGAAAATTTAAAAATACCTTGAAAGTGTAATTCATTCCTCGTTCAACATATTGTTGAATGGTATTTCAAAAAAATCTATTAACAAAAAAAAAGTCATTATTATAAGCAAAACACTTTAATGTCCATTTTAAATAATATAAATTTATATCATTTTTATGCAAAGAGAGAAATTGAAAGTCACAATAAATAAATAAATTATATTTTTACTTTTCACTATGGCATGTCTATTTTTAAATAGGGTTTTCACAATTTTCAAATTAATAAATAGATGGTGGGAATTTAAATATATAGCCTATTGTAAGACTCACACATAGATGGTTAGAATTATTTCAAAAGTAGGCATGCCATTTTTTCTTTCCAATTTAATTAAAAAATGTTAAAAAAAATAAAAAAATAAAATTACACATAAAATATCTTGATTATGAATGAACTATGGTTTTTTTGAATGTGGTGTTGATAAGTCCTGGTATTGTAAGAAAGCCTATTTATAAATTAAGAATCTCCATGGTTAAATATTTTGTTACATGTTTATATATCTATATCTATATCTATATATATATATATATATATATATATATATATATATATATATATATATATATATATATATATATATATATATATAATTTAGTTAATTTTTGTAATTTGTTTAATCTTTGACAATATAAGATGTATCATAAAGTGGGTGTTTGGATGGCTATTATAAATTGATGCATATCAATATTTACTAAACATTTAATTCACATAACTATGCTAGTATCTTTTAATATTAAATTCATAAAGAGAGAATATTTCAATGTCCACCTTAAATAAAATAAATTTATATATTTGTATAAATAAGAAGAGAAAAATGGGTTGATGCAAGATAATGCTACCCTTTATGACACATTAGTTGCAATGGAAATTTGAAAAAACATAAATCTAATCAATAAAAGATATGATATGAATTGAGGTGTTCAAGATTAGGAATATGAGTTTCAACATTAGGGTTGGCATAATTTGGGAGTTCAATCAATAACTGGATGATTAATAGGATTAACAACAACTTTTGAATTTACAGTAGGGCTAGGATCTTCTATTGGAGTAACAATATGAAAAACATGTTTACACTCAAAATTAGTGCTTGATGTTTATGGCGGGGAATACTGAGCATGGATTTTTGAAGGGTGAGGGTGATTTGGCAATTGACATGCATGGTTTGCAATGATTTGTCCCCAACCTTTGTTTTCTACATGAGAAAGATCACACAATGGATTCCATCCCTCATTTAAACTATTATTCCAAGTATTAGGGATAGGATTTTGCACAGGTATGACATGAACATTAGAATGAGGTCGCAGTGGGGAAGAAGGATTTCTCTGAAAAACTGGAGGTTGACAAAACACATTAGGAGATCCCAGAAACAAATGCCCATTGGTTTCCAATTGATAAAATTCCTCTGAAACTACATTAAAAATAATCGATAAATGAATCTTATTTCTACCATTTTATCACACACGATGAGGCTTATTTCCTCTTTCTCAGCACATTCTTCATGATCGACACGGGTGAAATTTATGTATGCAAAGGCGAGTTTCAAAATTAACCATAATTTATGAAAAAAATAACAATTCAATATTATAATCATCAACACATTTCCATTTAAAATTGTTACAATATACTTCCACTAAAAATAATGATAAAAAATAGCAAAAGAGTATGCATGATGGAGGAAAAAGTTTAATAAAGAGAGCCTCATAAAATTTATCGAATCATATTGATGCAAGAGCATCCGAGGATCCTCATTAAAATAAAAAACAGAGTTGTGAAAGGAGAAAACATGGACAGTCATTGTAAACCAGGGAAACGTTTGTTAAAACAGAACTAAATTTATGGAACTGATAAGGTTTACTTAGTCGTAATTACTTTCCATGTATGCATAACAAGAGATTTAGTGGGTTTGTTTGAGCGATTGAGGGAGAAAATCGTGTATCTTAGATGATCCACACTCTTTCGAATTTCTATATAAAGATTTTGTGTTGTGTGACAAGAGGAGAGAGCAAAAGGATATGATGTAACCGTCGGAGAATTTGTTACTAAGGCTAAGATGCCTTAGACTATAATCGAGTTTTGTATATAATTTAAATACATATTATGTGGATTTCTATGTGTTTGAGTATTGTTTATTTATAGTTTATATTATGAGCTAAATTATGTGTTATGAGTTTACTGATCGACCATCGATCACTATAATGATCGATGGTGATCTAATGGTAATTTCTGGTTCGTATACAATGTTAAAAAAACATATGTTATATTTTTGCATCGAAATTCCAAAAACACCTTTCACTGGAAGCTTTGTTAATTGCAATCAATAGAATTGGCTATTCGTTGGGTCTACTATTATTGTTAATTCAGGTGGATTAAGAATTGTGAACGCTGTATATGCATATCTAGTCAAGCGCTGTTGAAGGAAGTTGGAATCATTATAGTGTGTATGGAGTCAAAGCCTTGGAGCCATCCGATCAAGGTGCCAATTCAAATCAACAGATATCGCATTTAAAATTACACGGGAATTAAATTTTTAAATGGATTCGATGATTTATAAATCCAATTTAATGATTTACATTGACCATCCATAATTCGATGGATCTAATGGCCTTTGCATGAGAGCTATGGATCCAACGATTATCGCAAACTTAGATGCATATGGTTTAACCTGAATTTTGGACGTGATAAATGTATAAATCAGAGCTTAATGCGGAAAGATTTGTAACCGTCAATCTCTCGTAGATCTGATGGAAATCGTATTTCGATGTGCATAGGTGTTAACATGCTGGATGGAACCGATATGTTATCAACGTGACTTAAGATATATTTGTGTTCCGGTCTTAAGCATTCAAAATGGGACCAACGTTTGTTGGTCGAGGTTTGTGGAATCCACTGATTTGTTTGCTTCCGATATATATATGTGAGCCCATAACCCATAGGTCCACGCATTATGAACAAAGTTGCAACTTTTCTATGCATTGGAGAAAGGTTGCAGGTTTCATATTGATAAGATGATAGTTAAAATACTCTATAGTAGTTTAGCTTTTCATCAAGTGGTATCAGAGCAGGGAAAGGATTTCCTGTGAGAAAGAATTTTCATGTGAGGAAGAAGAGGTACAATTATGTTAAAATATTTCTAAAGCTTGTGGTTTTTATATTTTGTGAAGGTAGCAGCAGAGGAAGGTGAGAATATTGCAGCAGCATAGAGCCAAGAGTGCTTAGATGGTTTGAGAGGAGAGAACCAAAGAGATGCCAGAAGACTAAGCTCAGAGGAGAGAAGCTTGGTGAGGTATCTGGTAGCAGGAAGGACTTTCTATTGCAAAGGTTTTGTTGCAGCTCACAAAGGATGTAGGTAGAATTTATCAAGAATGTTGTTAAAGGAAGATCACAAATGGCAATTCCATAGAGGATGTGAGTAGAATTGCTAAGAGATGAAGAAGACATATGACCAGGAGGTCATAAAATTTTTGTACCTTCGGATTCTGATGCAGGAGCATCAAAGCATCTTCATTAAAATCAGAATCAAAGCTGTGAAAGGAGAAAATGTGGACAGTCATTGTAAACTAGGGCAAAGTTTGTTAAAACAGAACTAAATTTATGGAACTGATAAGGTTTAATTAATCGTAATTATTTGCCATGTATGTATAACGAGATATTTAGTGGTTTTGTTTGAGCAATTAAGGGAGAAAAATCGTGGATCTTAGATGATCCATGCTCTTTCAAATTTCTATATAAAGAGTCTGTGTTATGTGACAAGAGGAGAGAGCAAAAGGATATGATGTAACCGCCAGAGAATTTGTGACTAAGGCTGAGATGCCTTGGACTATAATCGAGTTTTGTATATAATTTAAATACATATTATGTGGATTTCTATGTGTTTGAGTATTGTTTATTCATAGTTTAGATTATGAGATAAATTCCATGTTATGAGTTTACTGATCAACCATCGATCACTATAAGGATCAATGGTGATCTAATGGTAATTTCTGGTTCGTATACAATGTTAAAAAAGAATATGTTAGCTTTTTGCATCGAAATTACGAAAACAGCTTTTGCTGGAAGTTTTTTTAATTTCAATCAATAGAATTGGCTATTCTTTGGGTCTGCTATTATTGTTAATTCAGGTGGATTAAGAACTGTGAACGTTGTGTATGTGTATCTAGTTAAGCGAAATTTAAGGAAGTTGGAATCATTGTAGTGTGTATGGAGTCAAAGCCTCGAAGACATTCGATCAAGGTGCCAATTCAGATCAACGGATATCGCATTTAAAATTACATGGGAATTAAACTTTTAAATGGACCCAATGATTTATAAATCTATTTTAATGATTCGCATTGACCGTCCATAATTCGATGGATCTAATGGCCTTCTCATAAGAGCTATGGATCCAACGATTATCTCAAACTTAGATGCATATGGTTTAACCAGAAGTTTGGACGCGGTAAAATGTATAAATCAGAGCTTAATGCGGAAAGATTTGTAACCGTCGATCTCTCGTAGATCTAACGGAAATCGTATTTTGATGTGCATAGAGGTTAACACGCTAGACGGAACCGACATGTTATCAACATGAGTTAAGATATATTTGGGTTTCGGTCTTAAGCGTTCAAAGTGGGACTAGCGTTTGGTGGTCAAGGTATGTGGAATCCACTGATTTGTTTTCTTTCGATATATATACGTGGGCCCATAACCCACAGATCCACGCATTATGAATAATGTTTCAGCTTTGTTATGCATTGGAGAAAGGTTGCAGGTTTCATATTGATAAGATGACAGTTAAATTAATCTATAGCATTTTAGCTTTTCATCACATATATTCTCATTTTTCTTTGGTCATAGACTTCTGCAACTAAATATTACACTTGGAACTAATTTATTTTAAGAAAAGTTCAAGTCCTTTGTAATTATCATATTTTTTAGTTTATCTAATGATAATTTCGTTGAAACTGAATGATATTATTCATATCTTATATCGGATGTAGCTAAAATTGAATGTATATATGTAAGATAGAAAAATTAGAATGGTTATGGTTTAATTAAGATCGAGGTTTTATATTTATAAATTGAGATGGTGAGTGGAGACAAAATGAACAACATAGAGAACCCAAGGAAAATGTGAAATAATGATTTTATATGAATTAAGACAGAGAATTTACATGGGTGGCATTTATATGCTATGAAAGATTTATTTTTTTTGAGAATTTCCCACTTAAATGTTCATTTCCTGAGAAAATTTTATGAAAAATTCTATCAGAAATTAGGGATTCGCTTAGAAATCAATTTTCTTGAGGCTACCAAAAAATATTTTTCCAATGTATGTTTGCAAGCTAAGCAGACTTTACAAATCAAAAGATTGAGAAAAATATCTTATGAGTATAAGGTCAATAGATTAATTGGGGACAATGGGGGGTATATAGTGAATACAAAGCTACTTATAAGCATTGAAAAGCTCGTGAAATAGTAGTTGAAGTGAGGATGAGTATACAGAGAAATGAGTTTGGAACTGAGAGCTCATTCACCCACATGGAAAATACTAACTAACTATACAATAAACCATAAAAAAATAGTGACTCACCCTTTCTCTGCACCCTTTAAATTGAAACATAAGCTTTAAAATAATCCCACAGTCATCCACAAGTTTAACTCAGTATTTTTACCATTTACAACACATGATTGAAAATTCTCACCATGTGAAAAACCCAAATAGTGGAGCAAACTTATTGTTATGGTCCTATAATTTTTATACCTGGTCGCTTGATTATAATCGATGATTATTATATTTGAGATTTTTTATCCTGCAAATTATTTTCAAAAAGGGTTCAAAGGATAAAAGAGGGTTGATTTTATATGATTGGGGGCTCTTATCCTAAGTTTGGGATCATAATATTTGTATTCGAAGTTCGGGGTATTATGTATTTTAGCCAAAGTTTCTGCCCATTTGATAAAATTTGTAAATGATAAAGGAAATTTGGAGTATGTGACTAAACTTCATCCTCCAATCAACTGCCCAATCGTCACTCTGCCAGATCTACAACTGATAGTGTTTTTCAACCTCCCCTTTCAATCCTACCTTTATTAGCGAGGGGGGGGGGGGGTCTGAAAACCTATTTAATTCCCACCAGGCCCACCTAATGTGTCACCACTGCGGCACTTCACACCCCTCCCCCCACCCCCAACAAACCATAAAACACCTCCACCCCCATCCGAAATCTGCAAAACCGCCATCCTTTCCCACCATCTTTCCCGCGTAGCTCCCTCCACTCCCCTAGTGCCACATATGTCCTCCCACCTGATCCTGCTCCCGCTTACCATTCTATTCCCTGTTCCTGCCTCCTTTCATCATCTGACACCTGGCATATACCATAACCTAATCAAATGCATTCCCATGATAGCCATTCAAAATCTCAATGGACTCGCAACCCTAACAGAAACTACTCCATGACCATATAAAAAAAACCCTTTTGCCACCATTTTAATCCATTTTCTTTTAGATCGCTCACCCTTCCTTCATCGCCAAAGCTATGTCATTGCAATCAACACAGAAAAAAAGTGGTTGAGTCGGTTGATGAGATCAAGGATATCATTGGGCCATCTAGTTTAGGGGCAGCTCAGCAATCCATTCTAAATGTCTGACATGCTTAAAACAACTCATCGTAATTTCACCTCACATAAATGGACAAATCAGTTTCAATTAAGTTGTATAAATACCTTAAATCCATTTGTATCAGTTGGCCACCTCAACATGACAGTTTGATTCGATAAGGATGACAAACATGGGTTGTTAGACATTCTGTTTAAGTAATTAATAATCATAGTGTCCTTTTTTATTACCAACTCTATTAAAACATAAATATCTTTATTATTCCTCAAAGTGATGTAATCCTAGTTAAATTATCTCTCTAGGCCAAGTTTCGAAATCTAGCCCAGGTGACAGACCTTTGTAATAGAGATCTCACTCTATAAATGAGAGGTATTATTGAATCTGAGGGGGTTGATGAATGTAGATGACACGACTATTATGTAATTTGTTTTCACCAAGCTAATATACAATTGCAGAAGTGTTTTTCAGACCTGATAATTCCTTTAATATTATGTGTCTGTGTTTTTTCCATTTTATAATATTATCATCAACTTTACATCCTCATGATTACTTGGAATTCATAGTATTATGCTCCGGTTTCCTTCATGTGTTATGTGTATTCTTTAAAACGTTATTGTTTTAAGATTAATTTCCTTGGCTTCCATGAACTACATTTGTGTATGATTGGAGTCCCATTAGTTGACTCCATGCCCAATGGTAGCCTTTCATACATCTTCCACCTACAAAATGAATTAAAACACAAAGAGAATAGAGTTATCCATCTTCAAATATGAGTTTTATCTTGAATATTTTATCTTTTCCTTGAGAGAGCCCTCTCTGACTGGAAGGGCTAATTTCCAGTCCAAACTGGTTTGAAATAGTTGCATTAGGTTGACCATTGAACAAACCAATTGGTACCATCCTAGTGATAACATTTTGGTGCATTTGTCGAGAGTCGAAGTTGCAGTGTCTTGGGAAATTGATTCAAATCAAATTAACTGAGCTCTTGAAGGTACCAGGATATAAAAAATATTAGAGGTTGTATTTCTACCTTGGTAACTCCATTGAGATGCTGAGCATAAAGGTGGATTCTAAGAAGATTCAAACGAGGAGTAATCCAGACCTTGATCCACCAGAGATAGTTGATGATCCAAAAAAAAATATCAAAGGTATTGGTAGCTCATCAAAATCAGGTAATCCACATCTCACAAGAGTTTCATCTTTACCTTATAAGGTTGTTTGAAGTTTTTAAGACATACAGTTTGATGAAAAAATAGAAGAAATCATTTTTAGATCTAAATCATAGAATGAATTTACTGAAATTGTATTAGATCTAAAAAGGATAGGAATTTATACTTCATCTCTTGTGTCAAAGGAAGAAAAAGATGGGTTTTGGAAGCTCTCACATCTGAATTATCATTAGAGAAAGAGTCATTTGAAAATTTGAAAGAACTTGATCCTTTTGACTTGTTATTGAGAAGCAAGGCTGGTGTTCCTTAACTTAAATGGAGTAGTTTTGTCTTAAAGTTGCAAATTCCTGTTATTTAATATTATAATTTCACATCCCATTTTAGTACTCCTTTTCCTAGTCGAAAAATTACCCCTTCTGTTGCATTTTCAACTAGCACTCTCATTGCCAGTATGGCTGGCCCTGCTAGTTTTCTCTTCTTGTTCTGCCTGCCCTACTCCATGACCTCCGAGAAGGATATTCCACTAGAATAAATAATTTTGGAGACGAAGAGGGAATCACTGCATAACAACATGTTGATCAATTCATTGATTTCATAGACTTAGAAGAGGTAGCTGATGAGGATGCCAAAATGAGGTTGTTTGTGCAAAGTTTTATTGGTGAAGTAAGAAAGTGGTTTAAAGCTTTAACCCCAGCAAATATGTGAAATTGGGATGAGTTGGAGGATAGTTTTTTGAGAAAACAGGGAAGTAAAGTAAACCATGTTCAAACCTTGACTGAATATAATAACTTGAAGAAATCTAACGATGAGTTAATCCAAGATCTTTCCAAGATATTTAATAAGTTCTACAATTTTGTTCCTGCTCATATCTAAACACCTCCAGGAGTTTCCCAATTACATTATGTTGATGCCTTTGATTATGCATTTTCCATTCTACTGAGTGAGAGAGAGTCTGTTACTTCGGTGTATATGCAAAATGATGTTGTAAAAATTGAGGTTAATACGGCTGCAACAAAGAGGTCAAAAATGGGAAAAGGAAGATTGAAAGAAGAAGAAAAACTATCTACATGCTCCGATGTGAAATTTGACACCATGATGAAAATTATGGAGAGGCTTATGGATAGGCTTGCTCTTGGAAAAAATCCACCTCCTGCTACACAACAAGAAACACAAATTAGAAATCCTCATTTTAGAAGGCCTCAAAATCAGCAAATACCAAGAGATAATAGAAATCAGAATGACTAACAAATTAGGCCTCCTTTCCAGTAAAACTTAGTGGATGAAGAAGAAACACAACCCGGATTTAAAGAGGATATAATTTACTATTTGGATGAAGATGCAGCAAGAATGTTTGTGACAAAGGAATATCATGATGAATCTAGTCAAGACATAGGAAATCACGAAGATTAAAAACAATCAGATTATTTGAAGGGTTATCAACATGCCATTTTTGAAATGAAAAACAATATAACATTAGGAATAGAAATATTCCTATTGTAGCCAATAAAAATTAGCCTAAGAAAGATGATCCGAAGGTTTTTGAACATAAGAAAGATACCTCTTATGGCAAAGAAATCGAGAAAATACAGTCTGCATTCAATTTGGAAAATGAAATTTCAAAGATAAAAATTGATGTCTCTTTTGGTGAAATCATCAAAGTTATTGAATACAGAAGCCAAATTGTCAAAATGATTAATACTCAACCTGGACCCTCTGATATTCTTAATTTTCAAGAAGATCATCCTATTATCTTCTTAGGGCCATGAGTGGAATATGAGCAGAATGAAGAAGTTCCACCTTTCTATGTGAGCATAAACATTCATGACATGATTGTACATAATTATATGCTAGATTCAGAGGCATATCATAACTTAATGCCTAAGGTCGTCATGGAGAGAATGTCTTTAGACATAACCCAACCTTACAAAGACTTATTTTCCTTTGATTCTAAAAGAGTTCACTGTATAGGTCTCATCAAAGATGTGGTTGTTGGTTTGAATCAAGTGTTTTCTAACACAATATTGATGGACATAGTTGTGGTTCATATCCCTTTAAATTTTGGCATGTTATTATCTAGATCACTGGCTACCAAAATCAAGGGAGCTTTGCAAATGGACATGACTTATGCCACTATTCATGTTTTTGGCGAGCAAAGAAGCTTGTATAGAGAGCCTAGGATGACATGCATGGTGAGTAGTAACGATAAACACCAAAAATTTCCATTCTATGAAATGGAAATTGAGTTGTGATCTTCTATCCCCTTCAATGAAATTACTAATGAGACATAAAACCAGAAAATGGAAAAAAATCAGAAAGAAAAAATTTAGAATTTTGAAGAGGTTGACAAGGAAGGTTTGTGGCATATGGATTTAGATGACACTGCTCAAAGAGAGGGAGATGGTAAAATTATGTGGATTATCAATACAAGGGATGAGAGTAATTTTTTCTCTTATAATTAAATTTTGATTGCACAAATAACATTGCAGAGTATGAACCACTGTTTTTGGGTCTAGAAGTTTTGAAAAATTTAGGTGCCAAGAAGATTTCAGTTTGTGGCAATTCTGAATTATTCATCAAGTAGGTAAAAGGAACTTACCAAACTAAAGATGTTATAATGATAGCATACATAAACATTATTCTCGAAATGCTTGAAAATTTTGAAGAGCATAATTTCGCAATCAAATCTAGAGATCATAATACTGTGGATGATTCTTTGGCTATCTCATCCAATTTGTTTACCATTCCCCTCCATCCTAGCAAGAGGTATGAAGTTGAATTTATACATAGGCCAGCTATACCTTATACTATAATCAATTGGAAGGTGTTTGACAGTGACAATCGGGTCAGAAATTTTCTTGAGTTGAAAGAGGAATTTGAGAACATCCAAGTTGACCAGAAAAACATGTCTGCTGAAACCAAAGCTAATTCTGAGGTCATACATCTAAAGAATAGTTTTATTCCTAAAGGTTTGATCCCTCTTGAAAATTTATTTGATTAGAATGATGTGGTTAAGACTCCAAAGATGAAATCTGATGATGAGGAAGCTGACAGTTGTAACCTTGGTACTGCCAAAAATCCCAAGTTGGTCTAGTTGTCCAAGCTTATTTCTTCAGAAGTAAAACAAAGGTATGTTGATTTTATAAAAATATACATTGATATTTTTGCATAGAGTTATGTAGATTTGAAGAGGTTTGACCCTAGAATCATTCAACATACAATACCCATCAAAGAAATTGAAAAGCCCTTTAAACCAAAACTGAGGAGGATTAAACCATTGCTTATGCCATTGATTGAAAAAAGAAATTAAGAAGTTGTTTGAAGCAAGAATCATTGTTCCTTTGATATTTTCTAAGTGGCTTGCTAACTTGGTGCCTATGAGGAAGAAAAGTGGGGAGATTAGAATATGCATTGATTTCATAAATATGAAAAAGGCATCTCATAAAGTTAACTATCCTCATCCCAAGATGGACCACATTATGCAAAACATTGTTGGATCTCAAAGGATGTCGATGTTAGATGGATTTTCACGTTATAACGAGATACTAGTACATCAATATGACCAAGAGAAGACATCTTTCACTACACCACAGGGAACATTTATGTATGCTAAAATGGGAGAAAACCACCCAATTCGGACCTTAGAGCAAGTTCCTTTTTGTTTTGTGTGGTGGCTCCGATTGGGGATGAAGGGACCAATTTCCCAATAAGGATGATTTTAGGGTGTGTTTTGTTTATATAGCATGCAATGGGAAATGATTTTAATCTATCACATACATTTAACTTAAACTATCTATTTTACTATATATCTGGGGTGTTTCTTCCTTTATGCGACCTAAAAAGATATATTCCAACTATTAGTAATGAAGATTAATTAACAATCGAAAGAGATGAAAATTATGTAAAGATGATTCTTTTAACAAAATATTTTGATTAAAATAATTACGAAATATATATCGCATTTATAGTGTGATTACATATCAGATAAGAAATCATAAACAAATATTAGTACAGAAGTGCATTTAACATTCATTTATGATAACAGTTCAAATATATAATGCAAGTAAAAAGATAACTGTCAATCTAGAACGTAAAATTTAAGATAAATGAATAGAAGTACCATATATACGAAGTCCTCCTCATATAAACTAACAATAGTTTTCTGATGCTCTTCACTTTCAAGCAGTTTAAAGAGTACAATAGTGTAACATCAATTAAACAGCTTCAAATGTCAAAAGATAACAGATTTTGTTCCATTAATCCATCAAAGCATTTACAAACTTACAAAAATGCATTCTTTGCAAATATTTTTGAAAAATTTCTGGACCCTTCTCTAAATGCATGAGAAGGGTTTAGATACTAAACTACAATATGTTTAAAAATAGATTATTACAAAAAAATAGAGGAGGTTTCAAACAACCATCCTCTTAAAGAGAAAACTTAAACTACAATCTAGGATAATAAAGTAACAATATAACTATGAGTGTTGATCCTCCTTGTGGATTTGATCTCAAAGTTGACAAATATCTAGCATAGGTTTAAGCTAAGCTGGATGTGAAATTCTTGATCTGATATGGCTCTTGAATACTGCATTTGAAAGTGCTAGCAGCGACTTCTTTGTTGAATCGGTTAGTGATTGAAGAGTGATGCACTGATGATATGGTTTGATCAGAAAATTCCATTAATTTTCTTGATCAAACTTATTTACTTTTTTAATCATTTCTTCTTGCATCTCTGCCCTTTGTTTCCACTGTGCTTCTAATGAATTGGTTTCCAAGAGCACTCCAATTGTGGACTCTTTGATAAGCTCAGGTTTCAAAAGCTGTTCGTAAATAGATTCAGTAATTTGATTTTTTAACCTTGATTCCTTTACCATTGCTTTGTCTTCTTGTCTTAGCTATGCTTCCCAATCCTAAATCAAATTTCCTTGTGAAATTTATCTACCTAAGGTAGATCAACTTCCTTTCCTCAGTCAGATGCTTGCCAATGAATGAACTCATTAATCTTCTTTTCAATTTTCTCACTGATCTAAAAGGAGTGTATTAGTTCTACTGTGCTAAGTGTCCTTTCAGTTAAATAAACATGTAAAAATTGTCTCCATAAGTTTTCTTAAGGAATGAGAGTTTTAACCATGAAATTTAGATGAATTAGTGAACTTTAAGCATGTAAATAAGCCTTAAAAACACTGAAAAATAGTGCATAATAGAGAAAAACATTCAAACATAAGTTTTACACAGTAGGCATGATGAAGCAGGTCACCCCTCCTGGGCTACATCTGTTGGTCCATCTCCCAATGGCATGTCCCTCTTTGTCATTATGCTCAAAATTATAAATTACATATGTTTTCTGGCCTCTAATGGTTTTTTTCTCTACACCAATAGCTCTAGAATGCTCAAATTAGTCTCGGTAGACTCGTTTTTCACCAAAATTAGTCGAAAATTAACCTCTCCATGTCTTTTTTCCCAATGTCAGCTAGAAAATATCCATTAACTGTGGATAACTGGCACTTAACTGTGACTAAATTTAATTAAAACCCTAAAAATAGGGTGTTGTTGTTTATTCCGCCATTTTTAATGCTAACATTCACCGTTGAGGGGTGGGGGTGGCCACATGCCAACCTTTGAATCCCCGGTTATATTTAATGTTTGGGCGGAACTCCACCTTTAGACCTGGAGTTTAATTCAGGTTCAATCAAATGCGCGAGGTCATAGTTTATAACCCATCACATGTAAACTTGAAGTTTAATGTGCGGTTTTGTTTTAAAAATCCGCCGAGGTATGGAACCCGGAGCTTCGCAATGTTCCAAAATAACCATCGCATTTAAATCTTTTTAAACCCCAACATGTGATAGTCGTTGTAACTGTTTGATACAACCGTCGAATTTCTTGGAACCCAGCGTGTAGCGTTCCGCTAACCACGTCATTTTTTGCCGTTTAAACTGCCCATGTGACTGCAATAAAAACCCGTCGGAGTTATGTTATATCATTTGTGCACAAATTGTTCATAGTAAAAATATTTGTGCACAAGGACAAACTGTTCTCGCCAATTCTACAAATTTTTATAAGGAAATTATATGATTTAGATACTCAATATTAACCATTTTTTTTAATGGTGGTTCACAGACACTGGGTGGCCGCTACATCCACTGGAAAATCCGGGAAAATTAACCACGAAGGGAATCACATCTCGTTAAACAAACTATTAGGGCCTGACCCCAAGGGCATCGAGGAGAAGTAACCATGTGATCTCTTGATCGGTGAGGTACTTAGCAAAAAAACTCGACCAGTTTAGTTAACCCTTGGAACTTATGCTAAATATTAACACTTGTAAAATCATATATATTATATTTTGCATGAAAATTAACATATTAACGTTAGAAAATCTCAAATTTCACATTGTCAAACATGATTTCTATAAATAAAAATTACATATTTATAAAGTTAATTCATTTTCCTACTTTTCATTTTTTTACACTATATTCAAATTCATTGTGAAAGTAGCTTGAATCATCCTTCCATGTTAATATATTGGTATTTTTATGTTTGCATTAACACTAATGAGTCATTAATCACCAGATATCATCCTTAACTTACACTCGTCATGAAGAGTTTATTCATTGTTCTTTTCCATATCATAGATGACCATCACCCAATTTACTCTCACATTCCCATTTTCTTATTAAAAATTTTGTGATAGCATTCCAATTTTCTTATTAAAAAGGTTGTGATAATATATAAAATACTAAGTATGATGTGTACAAAAATGATGTTGGAGTAAGAAAAGATAAACTATATTATAATTGTAACATCATTATCAAAATATTATAATATAGATGTATTTAACTTCTTCTTTTTTGGCTTGTTCCACTTGAATTTTAACTTTCAATATCATGATTTACATAATACTTCATAACACAATGATATTGAACTAACACGTGAACTAAATATATCTCACTTTTATTCTTACTCTAAATTTATATTAATTTTAAATCTAATAATTATAAAAAAAAGCAATTTCTTAGTATTTAAAAGCTTTAAAATTACATAAATTTATATTAATTTATCTTATTATAAAATTTTATTGCAATTTTAATAATTTCAACTTAATTTATTAAAATTACAAATATAATATATATAAACAAACACCACTAATTTAACAAAACCGACAAACACCACTTATACAACAACACCAAGGGGGGTGGTACGCGGAAATTAAGGGCCGTGCCACTCTACCTCCCCTTTATTAAGTCGACATACAAGGACCTAGAACATGGTAGAGAGATTCTAGATGTAATAGATCTAAATCATTTATTAAAACAATTCATCTCGTTGATGGAACATTAATTATAGTTAATCACCTAAACAAATTATAAAATCTTAAATAAACATAACTTACAATTTTTCAAACTAAAAATTTTGTGAAAACAAAAGTTGATTTTGATAAATTACAATTTTTCGAACTAAAAAGTTGATTATAAAGGCTATGTTATTTTTTTTATTAAGTTGTGAGGTTTATTTTACAATCACTATAATGTGATGTGCAAGTTTGTCCATTGTCTCTTTAATATATATAAGTAATGTGAGCTATAATTAAAAAATGAATATGTTCTAAAGTATGAGGGTTTTCTCCAGTGCATTATATTAGATATCATTTTTGGGATTCAACTGTATTAAGTAAATCATTCATCTATGACTATTTTCATGACTAATTTCTCATGATTTTTGAATATTCCACTTGACACTCATTGTATGAGTGATGCTCACAAAGGTGAAAAAATGGGATTGAAACTAGTGAAATGAATCAAATGTAGTAGCAAGCTAAGTGATCTTGATTGTGGGGAAAACTCCAGAGTAACCGGGGCTTGAGGTTGGATGGGTGACCTCCAGGGAAGTCCCGCTTACAAGCCCTTGAAGCAATGTTATCTAATGTTCTAAAGTAATTAGAAATAAAATAAAATAAAATGTGTGAATGAGATGTTTAAATCTCATATTTTTCAAAAGAATTTCAACTTTGATGATCTATTTTATCAACTTCATATATATCTATATATAGAAAAAAATTAAATTTTTATGCTCAAAAGTTTTAAATAAAATAAATCAATATCCACCAATCAAAGTGAACAAAAAATAAATCCAACAATAAAAGTGAAAAAAAACACGATTAACGTTGAACAACCAACGATTGACGAATGGACTTAGAAATAATTCATACCCCACAAACAACGGAGCAGAATCTTTACTGAACCTACCATTTTTATTCTATTCATCATTATTAATTATTTTTTCACTTGCTTTATGATTTTATTCAGAGTATAAAATGCACTAAAAAATGAACCCCTCTAGAAAGCTTCCACCACTCTAATTATTAAATCATCTACAGTATAAATGCACTCAAAATCGAACCTGTTACCTTTCGCAAACTTCTAGTACTTTAATTATTCCCTTTCTCCCTCTCTTTTATGACCGCATGTAGAGGGTATCTCAAAATGTTGGAAATTAATTCCAATTGTAAGCAGAGAAGAAGGACCATGAAATTCAATTTTGATGAGAATACTGAAGGACAGAAGTGTAGAAATTATATGCATTAAGCATGCATATGTCCTAGATCCACCTGATCTCACACTATTTAACTTTATGCAACATACTGAATCTATTCCACTTGTTAATTTTTTGCGGAAAATTTAATTGCACACACATGTGAAGCATAAACAAAAATTATCAATCGCACATAACACAGTTTTAAACCGGGAAAGCCTGAAGTTGAAAACTCCTACTGTATATTATGTAACATGGAGATCATATGACAATCTCATACAAACATACAAAGCTTATCACAAGCTCTCAGTACAGTACAATCGTCATACACTAATCAGGCCTAATCTTGCAAATCCATGCACCGATCTATGCCACTTGCTAGCCTACCTCCACTACGCAATATCTGTTGAAGAATAGCTCTGAATGAATTCAAATTACTCTTGGATTGACTGCGCAATCCTCATTGGCATCTCCACTGTGTGTTGGATGCAATCAATGCATTACTAACAGCCACAACAGATAGTCTATCTTTCCCTTTCACCTATCTCTCCACTGGTATCCACTAAAACTGCCATGCACTGTAGTTAATCATTGTATTGTTCAGCTTGATTAATGAGTTATTATTTGTGAATTAATTAATTAATTAACTAATCCACTCTCACTAGTGTATCAACTGCTTAGACTAGATACAACGCTTCCAATTGAGTTAAAATGTTAACTCCATAACTACTTCTTCCAACCGTGTCATAACTCGCCACTTGGAGTCCTAACCGAGTCCCTGCTAAATAGCCCCATTAAACTCTAGGAATAGCTGCATCTTCCATACCGTTGTGCCAAGACCAGGCACCGAATCAAGTGCTCCAAGAGAATAAGTCAAGAAAGCCATACCGATTATTATTAAAAGCTAATAATAATTCCATATGCATCTATTTTTAGATCAACATCTATAAATAGACTTCGCCCAATATTCTAAAAATAGAATTTCATCTAATTTTCCAACTTCGATCAACCATCCACAAATTGAATCCTACAACTTCTCGAAATATGATCACATAGTCTAAAAATAGACTTGCCCCAAAAATAGCCTGCGGGCCCACTTAGTGAAGGCGACTCTTTTCACTAAGCTCATCATCTTGTTGAATCTCAACACTCCCTCTCAACAAGATACGAATTATCCTTCACCCCATACCTGCCTCTATGGTATTCGAATTTGCTCCTGGTGAGCACCTTCGTCAAAATATCTACATCGTGATCCTCTGTGGGAATGTACTGAAGTAACATGATTTTCCACTGCACACAATCTCTGATATGATGATACTGGATATCAATATGTTTAGATCTATCATGAAACAGAGGATTAATCGAGAGTTTAATGCAACTCTGATTATCACAATGAATCACCATGGGATCTAAATGTGAACTGAACAAACCAACCAGAATCTTCCGCATCCAGATAACCTCACATGCAGCTAAACTTGCTGCCATGTATTATGTTTCCATTGACCTGAGTGCCACAGATCTTTGTTTCCTGTTGTACCAAGAAGCTGCCATAGATCCTATACTGAAAATTCCTCCTGATGTGCTCTTTCTGTTTGTTGGGCTTCCTGCCCAATCTACATCCGTGAAGCCATGCAACTTCACCTCATCCGCTTGTCTGTAACGTAAACCACACTCAGATGTGCCCCTGAGATATCTCAGGACATGCTTGCCTGCCTTCCAAAAGAGCTTGGTAGGCTTAGCCATCGCTTGTGAAAGCTGGTTCACCGCATAGCATATGTCCGGTATTTTATTCACTAAATACATGAGCGAACCCACCAACTGTCAATAAATAATGGCATCCACTACCTGTGTCGATGTAGCATCCTCCTTCTTCTAATTTCCTAGAAGAGGAGTGTCGATAGGCTTGCAGCCTTGCATGTGAAACTTCTCCAGTATCTCCCGGGCATACTTGCCTTGAGACACAAATAGTTCACCTTCCCGCTGCCATATTTCCAATCCAAGGAAATAATGAAGGAGGCCTAAATCCTTCATCTCAAACTCCTTTGCAAGATCAACCTTGCATGAGTGTATCAACTGCTCATCGCCTGTTAGTATCAAATCATCAACATAAAGTACGATGATCAAAAGCTTACCCTCAACCACAATCTGGTACAGGTTTGCATCTGCCTCACTCTTGGTGAAGCCAAGTCCCATGAAATAGCTGTTGATCTAAGTGTACCAAGCACGGGGTGCTTGTTTTAGCCCATACAACGCTCCTTTGAGTCTGCACACATGCGACTCACTGCTAAAGATCTCAAATCCTTCAGGCTGCTCAATGTACACCTCTTCCTCAATGATCCCATTAAGGAATGCAGTCTTCACATCCATCTGATGAATGTGCCAACCCATTTGCGCTGAGAGAGCAAGGATGGTCCGTATGGAAGAATAACGTGTGACAGGTGCAAAATTTTCTTCATAGTCAATCCCCTCAATCTGTGAGAAGCCCCAGGCAACAAATCTTGCCTTATACTTCTCAATGCTCCCATCAACAGCTTGCTTTACCTTGTAGATCCATCTTGATCCTACAACTGATTTTCCCACCGGCCTTGGAAAAATCTCCCAAGCACTGTTTCTGACAATGGAGTCATACTCCTCCACCATGGAATCTACCCATGTGGGCTCCTGCGCTGCTTCTTCAAAAGAAGATGGCTCTGTCACAATACACTTGCTCATAAGAACCATGTATCCAGTATATCGGTCAGGTGACTGTCTCTGTCTACACTGTGATGAAGAAACTCCTACATTCTATGCCGCATCCACCTTCAGTCTCTCAGCTTTTGTGGTACGTTTCCTGCCTTGTCTGATGTTTGGTTCTGCATGAGTGGACTCTTCCACTCCATGAATATCCTCCTGTGGCTGATCCACATCCAGAGGCTCATCTTTGGGAACAAGAAGTTCCTCTTCCGCATGCAAGTGTAACTCCCTCTCAAGTGACAACTTCATGGCTTTCACCTCATTGAATTTTAGATCCTGCCGCATAACAGTCATCCGACTGTTTGGAAAATAGACATGATAGTTATGGGGTGTTTCTGTGTACCCCACAAATATCTCAACTTCTACAGTCAGCTCCAAGTTCTTCCTAGCATCCTTCATCACATGAATGTAAACAGGTGAGCCAAAAATCTTCAAATGAGAAATATCAGGCCTCTTACCAATAAAAGCTTCCTCGAGTGTACTCATGCCAAGTAATTTATGAAGACAACAGTTTTGCACATAAACCACAGTGTTGCATTCTTCCGCCCACAAGTGCATTGGTAGGCCCTGGTCATGCAGCATCTCTCGTGCAACACCCACGATCGTTCTGTTCTTTCTCTCCGCGACCCCATTTTGCTGTGGGTTATGAGGAGCTATGAGTTCTTTTCAAATTCATTCTTTGCTACGGAAGTCTTTGAATTCGCCCGAGATGTATTCACCACCATTATCGCTCCGTATATCTTTCACCTGCTTCCCCGACTCCTTCTCCACCAATGCCTTGAACTCACAGAACTTTGAGAACTTTTCACTCTTCTTCTACATGAAGAAGATCCAACATCTACAAGAAAATTCATCAAAAAATATCACATAATACCTGTGTTTCGCTGTTGAAGCAACCAAGAATGGTCCACACATGTCTGTGTGAATTCTGTCCAGGATCACCGAAGGATAGTTCTCCTTTTCATGAAAAGTGGTCTTCAAAAACTTACCCATTGTACACCCTTTGCACCGATTTGACTGCACAAGATTACCCTTGGGAAGTCCAGTAGAAATTTACTGCAAAATTTTCAAAGCGCCATGGTGAAGATGGCCCAATCTCCTGTGCCATAATTCGCCCTCATCGCGGCTCACCACTTCTTCTGCTTTGCCCACCATTTTAGCGGAGCCATCTCCCTCCAGCTTGTATAGATTCTTAATTCTAACGCCTATCTTCTTGCTTTGACCCATTGTTTTATGTTGAAGGAAAGCTTTTCCCTCGCTGAAAACAACATCATAACCCCTGTCTTCTAGCATTGCGACTGAGACCAAGTTCTTCTTCAGACCTAGAACATGCATGAAATTCTTCAACAAGAATGGATTACCAGACTCCCTCTCAAAGGTAATGGTCCCAATGCCAGTCGCACTATACCGACCATCATCGCCCATCTCTATATGCATCTGGAGGTCCTTCACCTCCAAGTCACTGAACAACTCTTTGTCTCCCGTCATATGGAAAGACACACCACTATCAAGATACCAAACCGATCCCATGCAGCTTGAAACCAAGCATGTGATCAAGGAAAAATCCAGCTCAAATTGCGAGGCTAAGGCCTCTCCAGCTGCAGATAGGCAGCCTGCTTATTCTTCTTCTTCTGTGGACAGTTAGTGGCAAAATGTCCATGCTCTTGACAGTGAAAACACTTCACTTTGGACAAGTCCTACTTCTTGCCTTCCGCACCAGATTTAGAAGGCCTTTTCTTCCCCTTCCTTTTCTTTGCTTTGGATGCCAAAGCGAAATTCTCTTCATCTTCATTCTTCGATGAAGATCCATCCATGGTACCCCGCCTTATCTCCTCCTGCACAAGATCCGACCAAAGTCACTCCCATCCTGGAAGTTTCTCTTGTCCATTGACAAAGTCTTCATAGCTATGCCAACTCTTTGGAAGCCCAAGGAGAGCCAAGCTCACCAAGTATTCTTCATCAACAGTAACCCCCACACTTCCCAGCTCATCCTTGCTGTGGAAAAACTTCGTGAGGTATTTTGGAATACTGTCGCCTTTCTCCATTTTTATTTTTCTAAGCTTGTCTTTAAGCGCCAACTTCCTCTGGTCACGTCTTCTTTGGAACAAATCTGTCAACTCCTTCCACATTAAGAATGGAGTGGCTTTCCCATGAAGGCTGGACACAATATGGTCCTTCACACCTTCCAACAGAATCCTCCTCGTCTTTGCAGTCTTCTTTGTCCATGCATCAAGTAATGCAACATCGCTAGATCATGGCTTAAGAGCATTGCTATCGATGATCTCCTTCAGCTCATTATCCTCCAGCACTACCTCCATCATGTCCTTCAATGCTATGTAATTTGAGCTCCCATCAAGGGCATACTCCAATCTCAACCCGTTGAAAGACATTTCAATGTATACTCGATTTCTACACCAAGAATCTTCTGTAGAAAATTTGAATTGTCCACCAGCACAAACTCACTTCACAATTGCAATATTCAATAAACAATGCTCTAATACCATGTAGAAATTATATGCACTAAGCATGCATATGTCCTAGATCCACCTCATGTCACACTATTTAACTTTTTGCAAGATACTGAATCTATTCCACTTGTTAATCTTTTGCGGAAAATTTAATTGCACACACATTTGAAGCATAAACAAAAATTATCAATCGCACATAACACAATTTTTAACTGGGAAAGCCTGAAGCTAAAAACCCCAACTATATATTATGTAACATGGAAATCATATGAAAATCTCATACAAACATAAAATTCTTATCACAAGCTCTCAGTACAGTACAATCATCATACACTAATCAGGCCTAATATTGCAAATCCATGCACCGATCTATGCCACCTGCTAGACTGCCTCCATTGCGCAATCTCTACTGAATAATAGCTCTAAATAAATTTGAATTACTCTTGGATTTACTGTGCAATCCTCATTGGCATATCCATTATGTGTTGGATGCAATCAATGCATCACTAATAGTCACAACAGATAGTCTATCTTGCCGTTTCAACTATCTCTCCATTGGTCTCCACTGAAACTACCATGCACTGTAGTTAACTACTCTATTTTTCAGTTGATTAATGAGTTATTGTTTTTGAATTAATTAACTAATTAATTCACTCCACTCTCACTAGTGTATCAATCAGTTAGACTAGATACAACTAGCTCAACTGAGTCTAACTGAGTTAAACTAAATACAACTCCATAACTACTTCTTCCAACTGTGTCATAACTCTGCCACTTGAGTTCTAACTAAGTCCTCCATGCATTAGCTCCAGTAAACCCTTAGGAATAGCGTAATTCCTTCTGTCAGCTGTTGTGCCACATCTGTGCACTGAACTGAAGTGCTCCAAGAGAATAAGTTGTTGTTTAGAGTCTGATTATTATCAAGAGCTAATAATAATCGACATGCATCTATTTTTAGATTGACGATCTATAAATAGACTTCGCCCAATATTCTAAAAATAGAATTTCATCTATTTTTCCAACTTGATCAACCATCCACAAATAGCATCCTGCAACTTCTGAAATATGATCGACATGTCTAAAAATATACTTGCACCAAAAATAGCAAAAATAGCTCACAGGCCCACTTAGTGAAGGCGACTTCTTTTCACTAGTTCATCAACTTGTTGAATCTCAACAAGAAGGCAAAAATAAATTTCTTGTTTTTTATTACATTCTATCGCGCATTAAAACCCTATGATTAAACCCCGAAAGACCCATATTTTTGTTTAAAGGCCATAGCCTATTTCTGCAATGCAAACACCGTGTTTGAACCATGCAATCCCGCTCCATTAATTTCTTTCGATTTGAATGACCCCACGTCATCTTGAGTGGAGCCCACGACCTAACATCACATTCTGCAACCAATCAACACACGTTCAGAACCTAAGCCTATGTCATCGGGCCTTTCAAACCATGCGATAAGGTGTGACTCGCCATCATCGAGTCATCACCTCCGACCAATAGGAGCTTGTTCGCATCGATTGAAGTCTAGTCACCAAGCCCTCAAATGGATGTGATAAGTCATTGAACCATTTTTGGCATAAAGTTGTTTGAATTCCACGAAATGATGTAATAAGGTTTTTTAAACCTTAAAGTTAAAATGTTTTATTTGTTTTTATATGCGCTCTACGATGTATGTATTATTTCATTAAGTTTTAGACATTAAGTTATATATATATATATATATATATATATATATATATATATATATATATATATATATATATATATATATATATATATATATATATATATATATATATGTAGACAATGCGAAGTGTAATATATGGCGAGTGAATTGACTGTGTGTATGCCTGAAGGCAGAAAAGACAGAGAGTAATATACTGTGAGTGAGACAGTGAAGAAGTGCGTTGTGTTTTGTAACAATCAAAATCAATCTTTGCATTGTAAATCCAGAACAATAGAATTTCTGAAGAATTTTATTTTTGTAACAGTGTTTTGTTTAAATGAAAAAGAGCTTCTACTCCATCTCTATCCACATTGTTTTTCTTATTGAATCTATGTTTTTGTAGAGAAATTTTTGTTTCCTCTTAGTTGTCCTGGAATAACCAGAAATTCCAACATGGTATCAGAGCTAGTCTAGGATCTTTGCATTTGCCAAAGAAGCTGAAGGAAAGAAGAAGAATTTTGTTGAAGGTTTCTCCAGTAGTGTGAAGGTTCGGAAAATTCAGGTATTTACCAAAATAGAGTTTTGTCTTTGTTTTAAAAGAATACAGTCCAGATAACTGTAAAAGGAAGTCTTTTAGAGACAAATTTTTTCTCTCAACAGTGAGAAGGTTTAGTTACGAAACACAGTCAAGTTTTTAGCATAGTTCTGTAAGCTAGCTATGGAAGGAGCCAACACAAGCACGAGTATGAGAAATACTCAACTCTCACGGTTCAATGGGAATAGTTAGGACTATTGGGAAATCACAATAAGAGCTCTGTTTGCCTCTCAAGATTTATGAGAACTAGTTGAAGATGGTCTAGAAGAACCAGCAGATGAACAAACATTTAATTCCTTAATACAGGCAGAGAAAGATTTGCCGAAGAGTAATAAAAAGAAGGACTCAAAAGCCCTCTTCTATCAGGCAGTGCATGAAAGTATATTTCCAAGAATTGTAGCAGAAAAGAAGTCCAAGGATGCATTGGATACCCTCTAGACAGCTTACCAAGGAATGGAGAAGGTAAAGACAACAAAGCTTCAATTAATGAGAAGAGATTTTGAAGTAATTTGCATGAAAGAGTTTGATACAATAGACTCATTCTTCACATTATTGATTGGGTTGGTTACCCAAATGAGATCTCATGGAGAGACAATAGAAGAAAGAATAATAGTGGAGAAAGTATTAAGGATCTTACCCTCAAGATTTTATGTAATAGTAACAACCATTGAATAGACAAAATATCTCTCAATGTTTACTGTGATGAGCTTCATGTATCATTGATTACATATGAAAAATATTGAACAGAACAAAAAACTCATCTTTGGAGCATGCCTTCAAGACCCAAATGTCCTGTGGAAGAGGAAGAGGTCAAGGCAGATCAAACTACAGAGAAAAAGGAAGAGGCCGTAGCCAAAACAGAGGAAGAAATAGCCCTGCAAGTACTAGTGGAAGGGGCAGCAACCAAATTCAAAATCAAAGCCAAGGCAACAACCAAAAAGGTGGACAAAATCAGACACATGGACAAAGGTATGATAAATCCCAAGTCCAATGTCATTACTGTAAGAAGTATGGGCATTATGCCAATGAATGTTAGAAGAAACAGAGTGACATGGGTAGTAGACCCAGCGCTAACTTTACTAAATAAAATCTCAGTCAAGAGAATTTGTTTTTAGCATGCAATTTGGCTCAAGAGAAAAGTGAAGATATATGGTTTCTAGATTCAGAATATAGCAACCATATGACTGGAAACATTTCTATGTTTTCCATGTTAGATGAAAATGTGAAGTCTCAAGTAACATTGGGGATAGACAACAAAGTCTCTATCATGGGAAAAGGAAGAGTGAGTGTTTTAATAAAGAAAGGAGAAATAAAAACCATATCAGATGTTTACTATGTTCTTGGTATGAAGTGTAACCTTTTGAGCATTGGACAATTCATTCAAAAAGGCTACAATGTATTTTTGAGGATGATGTATATACCAGCATGGACATACCACCAAGAAAGCAAAGTATTTCACAAGTGAAGATGACAAGAAACATAATGTTTCCTCTCAAGATGAGAGCAGATTTGAAGAAATGAGCTACAATGGAAACAGTGGCACAAGATACATTCCAAAGAGAAGCAAAGGATGAAAACTGGTTATGGCATTTGAGATTTGGACATCTCAACTTTGGAGGTCTGAATTTGTTGCATAGGAATGGAATGGTAAAGGGATTACCATTGATTGAAAATCTAGACAACCTATGTGAAGGTTGCATCTTGGGAAAACAACACAAAGAAATATTTCCATCAGGAAAGAGCATAAAGGCAAAAGCACCCTTAGAAATAGTTCATTCTGATTAGTGTGGACCAATCTAAACACCATCATTAGCAGGCAACCACTATATGCTGACCTTTATTGATGATTACACAAGAAAAACATGGGTTTATTTCTTGAGGTTGAAGAGTGAAGTGTTTGAAAATTTCTGACACTTTAAGGTTCTAGTTGAGAATCAAAGTGGGGAGAATATTAAAGTTTTAAGAACTGAAAGAGGAGGAAAATATATCTCCAAATAATTTCTGCATTTTTGCAGAGAAAATGGGATTCACAAGAAATTTATAGCAAGGTATACATCTCAGCAAAATGGATTTGATGAAAAGAAAAACATAACCATCATGGATATGGTAAGAATCATGCTGAAGGAAAAACATTTTCCAAATGAATATTGGGCTGGAGTTGTACATTGTGCAGCATATGTCTCAGATAGATGCCCAACAAAGAGTGTAATGAACAGAGTTCCTGAAGAAACATGGAGAGGCATAAAACAGTTTGTCACCCACATGAGAGTTTTTGGTTGTGTGGCTTATGCACACATTCGAGATCAGCTAAGGAAGAAGTTAGATAGTAAGGGGGATAAGTGCATATTTTTTGGATACAATGAAGATTCCAAGGCATGCAGATTGTATAATCCATATACCAAGAAATTTATGATAAACAGAGATGTACAATTCATTGAAGAAGAAGCTTGGGATGGAAGCATTGAGAAAACAGTGAATGTAAGAACTTGTTTGTCTCATGATGAAGATGTGGAAGAAATGGCTGAAATAAATCCCTCATTAGCAGCATCACCTCCACCAACACAAGGACAACAAAGGACACCACAAGCAGGTATGACAAAAACTTTGAGAAGTGATGAGAGTGCTTCTCCAAGCACATCACAAGGAGAAGATTTGAGTGCTTCTTCAAGCACAAGTTCAGCAAGTGAAAGAGGAATCAGATTCAGAAGTCTCAATGAAATTTATGAGTAAGAAGAAGGTATAAAATCTTTATTTTCATTATATTGTCATGTAGAAGATCTTATTCATTTTGAAGAAGCTGTAAAAGACAGGAAATTGATAGATGCTATGGATGAAGAAATTAATGCAATAGAGAAAAATAAGACATGGGAATTAGTTGATCTCCCAGAAGGCAAAGAAATAATTGGAGTAAAATGGGTTTATAAAACCAAAACAATGCTGAAGGTAATATTGAAAGGCATAAAGCCAGACTTGTTGTCAAAGGCTACAAGCAGCAACAGGGTAGAGACTATGAGGAAACTTTTGCACCAACTGCAAGAATGGAAACAGTGAGATCAATGTTGTCCATAGCAGCACAACACAAGTGAAAATTTTACCAAATAGATGTGAAATCAACATTCCCAAATGGTGTATTGATGGAAGAGGTATATGTTGAACAACCTCTGGGATATGAGAAAGAAGGCTAAGAGCACAAATTATGCAGATTGAAGAAATCTCTGTATGGGCTGAAAAAAGCACCAAGAGCATGGTATAGTAGGATAGATGCCTATCTACTGGAAAATGAGTTCGAAAAATGTGAAGGAGAACCCACACTTTACATCAAGGAAAATGATGGTAAGATGCTCATTGTTGTTTTGTATGTTGATGATGTTATATTCATAGGTAATGATGCTTACCTCATTGATAATTTTAAAACAATCATGAAGGATGAATTTGATATGAATGATATGGGATTGCTGAGACACTTCTTAGGAATAAAAGTAGAGAAAAATGAAATTAAGATTTTTGTATAAGAGCATAGTTGGCAGCCTCATGTATTTGACTGCAACTAGGCATGATATTATATATGTTGTGAGTTTAATTTCCAGATTTATGGAAAGGCCAAATGAGACACATTGGAAAGCAACAAAAAGAATTATGAGGTATGTGAAAAGAACAAAGAAGGAATTTTATAAACCACTTCAGAAAATTTTGGATTGATTTGATAGTGATTGGGCTGGAAGTATAGATGACAAGAAAAGCACCTCTAGATATGTTTTTCATATGGGATCAGGAACCATTTCATGGGCTTCCAAGAAACAAGCAATTGTGGCTTTATCAACAGTAGAGGTAGAGTATGTGGCAGCTACAACAGTAGCATGTCAAGCAGTATGGATGAGGAGAATGTTGAGAAGTTTGTATCATGAACATGTAAAAGGCATATAACAGTTTATTGTGATAATAGCTCAGCTATAGCTTTATCCAAGAATTCAGTGTTTCATAAGAGAATGAAACACATTGATGCAAAGTATCACTACATCATATATTTAGTGAACAATGGAGAAATTGTTTTGCAACATTGCAGAACAAAAGAGCAGTTTACTGATATTATAACAAAACCATTGGGGAATAAAAGCTTTAATTATTTAAGGAAATGTTTGGGTATGCAAGAGAAAAACAGTTGTAATTAAGGGGGATTGTTGGAAATTAATTCCAACTGTAAGCAGAGTAAATGACCATGAAATTCAATTCTGACGGGAAAAACGAAGGACAGAAGGAAGCAGCAAATTTCTTGTTTCTGATTGCACTCCACCGCGCATTAAAACCCTGTGATTAAACCCTGTAAGACCCATATTTTTGTTTAAAGGCCGTAGCCTCTTTCTGCAATGAAGACCGTGGTTTGAACCATGCAATGTCGCTCCATTCATTTCTGCACCTACCTGCCTTCAAACTCCGTACACCAACCATTATTAAAAACCCCGTGCATTTGTTTCGATTTGAAAACCCCACGTCACCTTGAGTGGAGCCCACGACTCCACGTCACATTCCGCAACCAAGCAACGCACGTTCGCATGAACCTAATCCTACGTCACCGGGCCTTTCAAACCATGCGATAAGGTGTGGCCTGCCATCGCTGAGTCATCAGCCTCCGACCAATAGGAGCGTGTTCGCATCAATTGAAGTCCACTCACAAAGCCCTCAAATAGATGTTATAAGTCATTGAACCGTTTTGCATAAAGTTGTTTGAAGTCCGTGAAATGATGTAATAATGTTTTTAAACCTTAGGTTAAATGTTTTATTTGTTTTTATATGCGCCACGATGTATGTCTTATTTCGTTAAGTTTTAGACTTTGGGTTATATATGGTTATATATATATATATATATATATATAGTTTTATTTTATATATATACAGACAGGAGTGCGAAGTGTAATATATGCCGAGTGAATTGACCGTGTGTATGCCTGGAGGTAGAAAAGACAAAGAGTAATATACTATGAGTGAGATAGTGAAGAATTGCGTTGTGTTTTGTAGCAGCCAAAAGCAATCTTTGCATTGTAAATCTAGAACAATAGAATTTCTGAAGAATTTCACTTTTGTAATAGTTTTTTGTTTAAATGAAAAAGAGTTTCTACTCCATCTCTGTCCACATTGTTTTTTTGTTGAATCTCTGTGTTTGTAGAGGAAATTTTGTTTCCTCTCAGTTGTTCTGGAATAACCAGAAATTCCAACACATAACCGTAGTGAATTCCTGCGTTTTAGATAGATCTACCGTCTCCCTGGGCTTGCATTCCCACACAAATTCCTAAACTAGTCGGGTGACAATGAGATTTAAATGGAGCATAGCCATTCCTAAGCCCAGACAAACCCTCCGCCCTGCGCCAAACGATATCATCTTTATCTACTTTGTTCCCATAAAATACACTTCAATACCCTCATTAGAAAACCTCTTCGACTTGAATTCTGATAGGTTCTGCCACACTGCGGGATCCATCCCTATGTCCGCCACGTAGAAATTGAGGAACCCGTTGGCGGGGACATTGTAGCTGACAAGTTTCTAGGGCTAGGTGATGGCGTGGCTGAGTACGAAGTGCCCGGGAGGGTGGCGTCTCAGAGTTTCCTTCACCACGACCTCCAGATGGGGTTTTCCCTTTCCAGTGACCCCCATGATCTTGGCGTATAATGTGGCTTGTATGTCTTGATGAATCACTAGACTCGCCATCAGCCACTACAGGGATTTCATGGTCGTGTCGGTGTCGGCGGTGATGAATTCGGTGTAGAGAGTAACAAACTCATCGTCGTTGAGGCTTCAGCAGCCATCTACTGTCAAATTGAACAACATGTCCATGTAGATGTTGGAATCACGATTTCTGTTAGACCAAAACTCACATGCATTAGTCTCTGATACAATCGTCAGAGTTAGGATCCATGAGAGGTGGTTAGTCCATGTCGCGAAACACACGGGGAGCGTTGAACTCAATGTCCAACAATCTCCCCCCCAATGCGAGCCAGGTGAGTTTTGAACTCAAGACCTGTCCCTCTGATCCAACTTGTTGGAATCATGATTATCGTTAGACCAAAACCCGCAAGCATTAGTCTCCGCTACAGTCACCAGAGTTAGGATCCAAGAGAGGCGGTTAGTCCATGTCTCGAAAAACATAGGGAGCGTTGAACTCAATGTCCAACAGTAGACGTCGTTTGCCGATTTATGAGGGTGAGCAATGTTTTTGTCTTCCTATGAAGTAAATGTTATTTTAGTGCCGAAAGTTAAGAGGATCAATTTGATCATCTTTCCTAGGCATAAGTTAGTGAAGGTTTCACCCCTATTTCATCATATTTCCTTACCATATCACACCCTTTTGACCACCCATCTTCAGACTTTTTAAGCTTGCTTCTTCATCTCTAGCGGATAACACCCTTTTCATCCAGCTATGTATCTGAATTTTTGGCAATAGTTCCTCTCTTTTATGGTCGAGCCTGCTATAGCACCCTTCTAAAAAACTCTGCAAATCGGGGTTTCGAAACTTCTTCACGATGCTCATGAATCCGTCGTTGTGTGTCACTTCATTCCTCAGGTTTTCCACGACGCGGTTGATGCCCCATTCCGTCACCTCCCTGAAGGCCTTCATCGCCTTCCCTCTTCCCTCTCTCTCTCCATCTTCCCATCTCATTCACTTTCTCTCCCTATCCCTCCCTGATCCCACTTTATCTCTCTATGACCTTTCTTCCCTCTCTCTTGATATTTGTATCCATCTCTCTTTTTCTCCCTCCCCTCACTTCTCTCTCTCCCTCCATCCCTCTATCCCTCCCCTCTCTCTCAACTATACCCTTCTATTCTCCTATCTCTCTCTCTCTCTATCCCTCTAGCACACATGTTTCCTAAGTTGGTTTCCTCAAATGTATGTTTGAGATGACAAATCTAGTGGTTTGGGTTGTAAATACATGAAAATATCTATTTTTCATAATACTTCTTGATATCTATAATTATGCCATTATGTTTCTATAAGATAGACAAGTCCATTTTCCATGAAACTATAGACACATATAAAGTGCATCCAAATATATAAGTTATTTAAAAAATGATATTGTTTATTATTTTTAATATATTTTTTCTTGACATATATTAAAATATATATTTTATTTTTACAAAAATATTTTCCTTATATTTTAGCCATTTTTAGAAAAAAATTATATTGTTTACCTTAGAATCCACAATGTAAAAAGATGTTTGATAATGTTAAAAACGTTTTAATTAACATTAACAAAAGAAGACCTTGTAATTTGAATGATATAATGAGTTTCATAATTTAAAAAATATATAAATTAAGATTATAAATTTTGAAAAAAATATTTGTGTGCAATGTCAAATGGTTCACGACAATTCTACAAATTATTATAAGGAAATTCTATCATTTAGATACTCAATATTAACCCTTTTTTTAATGTTGAAAAATCCTGGTAGATTAACCAAGAAGGGTCACATCATGTCTACCAAACTAAAAGGCCTAACCCCAAGAGCGTCCAGGAGAATTAACTCTGTGACCTGTGATAGGTGAGGTACTTAGCAACAAAACTCGACCATTTGAGCTAACCCTTGGGGGTTATACTCAATATTAACACTTGTAGAAGCATATATATTATATTTAACGTTAGAAAAGCTCAAATTTCACATAGTCAAACACTATTTCTATAAATAAAAATTACATATTTATAAAGCTAATTCATTTTCCTACTTTTCATTTTTTTTACACTATATTCAAATTCATTGTGAAAGTAACTTGAATCATCCCTCCAAGTTAATATATTGATACTTTTATGTTTGCATTAACACTAATGAGTTACTAGTAACTAGAGATCATCATTAACTTACACTCATCATGAAGAGTTTATTCATTGATCTTTTCCATATCATAGATGACCATCCCCCAATTTTCTTATTAAAAAGGTTGTGATAGCATTCCAATTTTCTTATTTAAAAGGTTGTGATAATATATAAAATACTAAGTATAATGTGTAAAAAATGATGTTGGAGTGAGGAAAGATAAAATTGTTATAATTGTAAGATCATTATCAAAATATTATAATATAAATGTATTCAACTATTTTTTTTTTTTTTTTGGCTTGATCCACTTCAATTTGAACTTTGAATGTCATGATTTACATCTTATTTCATATCACAATAATATTGAACTAAACTGTGAGCTAAATATATTTCACTTTTATTCTTACTATAAATTTATACTAATTCTGAATCAAATAATTATAAATAAAAATTAAAAAAATAAATTACACAATTTCTTAATTTTTATTCTTATTATAAATTTATATTAATTCTAAATCTAACAATTATAGATAAAAAATAAAAATAAAAATTACACTTCTTAATTATCAGATAAAATTTTAAAAAAATTACATAGCTTTAAAATTACATAAATTTATATTAATTTATTTTATTATAAAATTTTATTGCAATTTTAATCATTTTCAACTAATTATGCCGTAAGGCGTTATTATTTGAAAACAACTTTCACTCTGTCTTGTTTGAGCCATTGGATGAAATGTTAAACCATTGAAATGTTCTAGACCATTAGATCTAATGCCTCTTTCAACCTAACTAATTAACTAACTCACTGAACATTACTAATGTCTTCTACCTTGCTATCAATATTATAGATCGGGTAATTAAATAATCTCTAATGCAGATGCAGATCAGTAAAAAAAAAGGCAAATGCAGATCAACCGCCTCCGAAGACTTCGTCGATATGTTGCTCGTTGCTCTGCATTGCTGAGACATCGTCGATATGTTGCTCTGCATTGCTGGGACCGACACCAACCGACACCAATATCAGTTTGGAAAAGCCGATAAGCTAAGGTTTCAACTATAATTGATATTTACTGTTCAATAAGGTAATCGCAATATCCAGTTGTTACTCTATGTTATGGATAGCGACTATCTGAAATCACTGGTGGCCGCTTCATTTAAGTAGGAAATGATCTGAAATAAAAATTTATGTGTGGATCTTTCTTTAAAGACTTTCTCTTAATCTAACAAATCTAAAACACTAGCAGGCTAGTGCATGCTTTGGGATGAATCTCACCGCAAAATTCCAGTCTAGAATCTTGGAGCTGAAGAGGAAGAAGATATATATAAATTCACTCTAATTAAAAAGAAAGAAGATATATCGGTTCAGAAGTAAAATCAAGTCACTCTAGATATATTTACGTCTTCTCTTTCTTTCAAGATTAACGAGAAGTAGAATGAGGTCACCAGATAAATTTGGTGGCCCCGCTGGTGATAGCTTTATGGCTTCTCTTCCAAGAGAGATGTACATAGGCCGTTTATCACTTCAATTTTGTCACTGATAATAATTTTCAAAAGAACAAAATATTCTTTATTTCATGGTAAGAATGGCAACATTTTATCGTGGAATTTCAGTATTTTTTTTACCCACTTAACTATTTTGAAGTAAATTGGTGAGAACAATCTACAGTATTTATAGATAGAATTTAATTATATAATTATATATATTTATATACATAAATAAATTTAGCCTTAGAAAAAAAAAAAAAATTTATAAAAATTTCATAAATTTGAATTTATATTTCTAACCAATCTCTGTCGAAATATCATAAAACCAAATTTCAAAAATTTAAAATACAAATTTATTTTCAATGTGGTTGCTATTTATGCGCTACCATCTTTAAATATATATATGAACGCAGCTATTTGTTCATCAGTCATTGACTGTCATCAAAGTTATTTATTTAAAATAATAATTTGTGATTTGTTAATCGATTTTGGTTTTTTCCCAAGCATTATATTTTAAATATATTTATTTACTTAAAATATTATGGTTTTGTAGTACTTATAAAATATTATGGTTTTTTAAATTATATAAATTATATTGTTGATAAATTTTAATAATTATTTATATTTTATAAATTTTAATAATTATTAATATATCATAAATATCAAAATTTTTATTTTGTGATACATTTCATATTCTCAAAAATAAAGAATTTTTTAAAAAATTATAATTTTATTTTAAATAGAAAAAAATTAATATGTGAATCAAACATGTATATATTTAAGAAAACATTCAAGAAAAAATATATTTACATCGAAACTTTTTAGGCTATGAGATCCACGGGTAAATAGTTTTTTATATGTTTTTTTATAGTGTTCGTTTTTATTTTATTTTAATAAGTAGATTGAATTTAAGTTTTGGCAACTTTTAAGTTAAAATGTTGTTATTAAAAATTTGTTAGATTTTAACCTCAATTTAACATTTTGATCATGTTAAGTTACACAAAAATTAAAATAAAAGTAAATTAAATAGAAAGATTGACATAATGTAATGAAAATTTTAATTAGGTCAAAATACAATAAAACATAAAAATAATAAAATAAAATAATAATAAACTATAAAAACAACCCATGGTATTCATGTGGAATGTAGTTTATTTAAAGAGGGAAATTAAGATGGCCTAGATCAATGTTAACTCTGCATTTACCAAGAGCCAAGAGGGATCATATGTCTTGATATGCAAACCTCTTTTATAGTAAAAAGAGAATCGTTATAATATAGATCTAGACTAATTAGTTAATAAAACTATTTTTAAATGTTTATAATCATTATTATTTTAAAATTTTACTTAATAAAATATATCTAACTTTTCATACATCCAAATATACATAGTTTTTGTTGTTTTATATTATTTTTGTTACAACTAATAAAAATAAAAGTAAATTAAATAGAAAGATTCATATAATATAATGAACATTTTAAAATATAACCTCCTCTCCTCCTCCTTGAACAAATTTAAACTATGAGGCACAAGGTAGTTGTTGCATATAGGAGCATTTAGATATGATAAGAAAAATGTGATAATATATTGTAATTTTTTGTACAAATGTGATGGAAAATGTTCCCTAAATGTTGACAATTTCATGGTTAATGTAGTATAAGCTACATGCAAATTTATAGTCTTGTATACAAGATCAAGAAAGCTATGTCCAATATCAAACACCATAGAGCAAGACAAGTTCACCAATTCAACAGTTGCTTCCAAATCTCTCTCAGTGCTAGAGTTGTTTTCTCAATAAACTTGTTTGTACTGCTCTAATAAGAAAAGTGGGATAATGTGTTATAATTTTCTTTTTCTCTGTGTTGGAGTTGTTTTCTCAATAAACTTGTTTTTAATGCTCTAATAAGAAAAGTGGGATAATGTGTTATAATTTTCTTTTTCTCTGTGTTGGAGTTGTTTTCTCAATAAACTTGTTTTTAATGCTCTTAAGTGATGAAATTCATGGTTTTTGCATATAGTAGCATTTATCTCTGATAAGAAAAGGCCATGAATGTTGTAAAATTCATGGTTAATGTAATATAAGATAGATAAAAATTCATTTCTTCTACACAAGATCAAGAAAGCTATGTCGAGTAGCCAATAGCCAACACCACAGGACAAGACATGTTCGCCAGTTCGCCAACTTGTTTGCCAACTCCGCAAATGCTACCAAATCTCTCTCAGTGTCGGAGTTATTTTCTCAATCGCCTTATTTTTACTTCTCTTGAAGTGATGAAAGCCGGCTCCCCATACATTTTTTACTGTTTGCACAAAGAAAAAAAACCAACATCATACCAGCGATACTGAAAAAAAAGAACATGGAAGATAGGAGGGACATCAATGGTAAAGAACAATGTGATATTTTGAATATTTTCAAAGATCATGAAGGAAATAATACATAGGAGACTCAATAGGTATTGATCAAGATTAAATATGGAGGAACTGCACCAAAACAACCTTTGATTTTGAAGGTAGAAAATCACGATCTATTTCTTTATTCATGAGGCATTCACATTGGCATGATCAAACAATGTATTTAACTTAAATTCAACATAGGCTTCATGATTTGTAAGGCTCAAGGAAGCATATTGCATTAATATTTTCATTAAGATTTCACTGCCTATTTCCATGGTAGAAAATTTTGATTTTCATTCCTCCACAATGGCTCCTTCTCTGCAACATATTATTTCTTCTAGGTTACTCTTTCCTAAGATGTTTCCTTATGGCGTTTCTTTTGCAACATGTGGTGCAATTGCTAGTTTATTAAAATTACAAATATAATATATATAAACAAACACCACTGATTTAACAAAACCAACCAACACCACTTATGAAACAACACCAAGTGGGGTGGTCCACGACAATTAAGGGTCGTGCCACTCTACCTCCCCTTTATTAAGGGGACATACAAGTAGACCTAGAACATGGTAGAGATATTCTAGATGTAATAGATCTAAATCATTTATTAAAACAATTCATTGAACATTAATTATAGTTAATCATCTAAACAAATTATAAAATATCAAATAAAGATAACGTATAACTTTTAAAACTAAATTTTTTATGAAAACTAAAATTGATCTTAAATAAGGATAACTTACAACTTTTCGAACTAAAAATTTGATGAAATCCAAAGTTGATCATAAAGAGCTTATGCTATTTTCTTTTATTGAATTGTGAGGCTTATTTTTTTATTCTTCTCAATTCATTTTTTTTTTTGTAAGTTTGGTAGTGCCTTTTATTTTTCTCTCATTTTTTTTCACTTTTTGCTCCATCTTCATAACATGTCTAGATACATCACCCCGATCGGGGAAGGGAATTGAACCTGTGATGAATGCTATAACAACCGGCCTTATCATGGTTTAACCAAGACCCCACAGACCCTCTCAATACATATTTATTCTATACTTAAAATAAATCTTTATAGGTACTTTAATCATATATAGTATGTCTCTAAATAAATATTAACTCCAACCCATTTGTCCAAATTGTGAACATCCTATAATCATTAAGCACATATTTTGGTACTATCTTCTAATCAGCACTATATAGAATTGTATCTAGTATTATAAGTTTCCTTATGATTACATGGAATTTTGTTTGTTATTAATCTTGGTACTATATTCCAGTTAACACTATATGGAATTGTATCTAGTATTATAAGTTTCCTTAAGACTATATGGAATTTTATTTATTATTAGTTTTGTAAGTATAATTACTCTCTCATGTTAAAATATTATTTATATATAATATATTAATATTAATATTATTATATAAATTTGTTTGTTTAAATTGTTATATGAAAATTAAAAAAAAATATTTAATCTTTTTTTGAATAAATAAATTAAATTATAATTAAAAAAAAATTAACTTTATCTATAAAAAATAAATCTTTTATATATTTTATTTTAATATTTAATATTCAAAACTATTTTAATCTAAACATTTTTAGAAACTTTATAAAAACAATCTCTATCCTTATTACATCTCTTAACCCTTATTACATTTTAACTTAGACTGGCCAAAACAAAATGATAATCCTTTTAAACACATACACCATAGAAAGTGTGATAAAACATAATTAATTATACATAGTTCTCATAAACTTCAAAAAATAAGAGGAAAATCATAATTCCACTATTTCCAATCTTTTACCAAAATAAAATGATATTCCTTTTAAACACATAAAAGAGAGATGGCGTGATAAAATTTTATACTTCAACCAGTAGCTAGTAGCTTATAGTTTAAATACTTGCAATTTTCCTTTTGTCTTAAACTTTCTAGAGAGTTTTTCTTTGACCTGTTATCTATTTTTTTTTTTCTTAAATAAAATCGTATTTCACATGGAAATGTTAGGAGTTCAAAAAAAAAAAATTACAAGTTACTCACCCGTAACTAAGTTACCCAAATCACTATTAAATATTCTTTACTCATCATTAGATAGAATGTTCACTAGTTCATAGTGTAACTTTAGTATAAGAATAGTAAATTGCTTAACCATTAAGCACCTATATTGTAGTACATTAACATAAAACTGTATGATGTAACCTTGCATTCATTTAATCATACTTGTAGTCATCACATACTTGACATTATGAACATAATAACAAGAAATGAATTAACATCATCAATTTGACACAATAATCAATCACATCATTGAACACCAATATACCCTGGAAACACCATAGGGTGAAAACCAACAAACTTTTAATTTTATTATTAAATGCTCATGAGGGTGTTTAGCCTTCACTCAATGGCTTATAAGGGAGACCATCCCTTAACCATCATTATAAATCTTACAAGAAAATATACAAATATCTAGCTTAATCAATATCGTTACACAAAGAATTTGTCACCGTCCTCAGCCTTTCCCCGTCCCGCACATTGGAGGGCCCATTTTGTGACTCCGTGAGCAATGTCATGCCTTGAAACAATTATCATTTCATTCCTCTAAACATGAGCCTAATTCCCCCGAAGACATCTCTCAGAAACTATAAAAACATCCCTTGCATTGGCGCGGTATCCAGCTCAAAGACTCGTGCTAATGAGGAAAACTTACAAAGAGACCGCGCCAATCGGTGCTCGTCCTCGCAGTCATAGCCGCGCCGCCCAATATGAGTGTTTTTTTAAATAAGAATGGCGGAAGTTTCATTTCAACAGACTCAGAAACTGTTATCTATCTTGAGTTGGGAGGTTTGGCTCCGGGAGTTCCATGAAAGGGAAGTGGTTTGCCACCTCTCATGGAAGCTTCCTTGAATATAGGGCCAATCCCACAATTATAGGGATCCCAACTCCCCTTCCTCCATCTATAAAAGCTAGCTCATTGCCATTGCAAGCTAGTCTTGAAGTGCCTAAGCCTTGAATCTCCAAGTTCTCAAATTCCCAAGAGCCTTCATGCTGCAAGAGCCCTCATTTTTCCCTTAAGGCCAAACTCAAGCAAGGAGACTATCGTCGAGAGACTCTAAGAGAGGCTTGTCCCATCCCTGGCAGGCTTTGCGAGACGTGCACGACTGGAGACCCCTCCGAAGGAGACCTCAACGTCAGAACATTGGTTGTACTCTGTTTCGATTGCTTATTAATGAATGACTACCGGTTATGGTTCCACTCCATTTTTCACTTATGATAATGATGATTTATATCCTTTCTGACTGATATATAGTTGCGTATTATGGATTTTATGCTTGTATTCATGTTGTTTCTTGCATGTGCAGGTGTCCATTCACGGAGATCGTGGGGATCGTGATCTGCCGAGGCTGAGGAACGGGAACGCTGTCTCTTCTACGAATCATAGCATTGGACTCCAGGTAGGCCTCCATCGTTGGTCTGTTTATTCGCAATTAGGAACTTGCGCTGTAGCATTTGATGATTGTTGCTAGACCCGTTCTGGGCTAGTAGGGATCGCCTCTGTCCGCAGAGGGGATTTACCTCTTCAACAATTTGGCGACTCTGCTGGGGAACCGTCTAGTTTTGATTGTCTCGTTTTGATTGTTTCGTGGTTTTCCTTGCTTGGTTGGCCTTCTGGGCTGGGTTCTTTTGCTGTTTTGCTTCCTGGTTTGCTTGGATATCATTGATCTGCTTTTGGAGTAGTTCTTTTTTATTTTTGGCCGAGAAACTTGACTGGTGCGCTTTTTAGCTCGACAGTCACGCCAATTGGCGCATGTTGCTTTTGTATTGCCCGCGCCAATTTCCTTCTAGCGCCAGTTACAACCTCACAGTCGCGCCACTCTTGTGAGGCATTAGGGTTTGCTCAGTTCTGAGCTCTCTGGGTCTGATCAGTGTATTTCTTTTTGGTTTTTCAGCTACCTGAGTGTGTTGGAGTCCTCTTTGACTAGGAGTTTTCCTTTGTCCTTTGGTTGTTTGCTTTTCTCCATCGATTTCACGTTTTAAGCCCTAGGGCATCTAGTGGCTTTGTGTGTCGAGCCCTCCTTAGGAGTTTTGGTGTTTTGTTAGTCCAGTCAATTCTCTGATTGCTCCTCCGCATTCTCTTAGTGGTTGTTCACCGTTTCGTTGCGATTTTTGGGTGATTGTTCTTCTCTTCATTCAAACTTCGTTTGGTCTTGCTTTGGACCTAGATCACACGGTCCATTGGAGCCTTTGAGACTTTTTCTTGGTTTTGAGAGACTTTGGTTGGTTTGAGATCTGATTGTTTGTGCCATTGAGTGGAATTTGTTTGTTCTTGCTCTCTTAATATCGTTTCTCAAATTGCTTCTCTTTTGTTTTCGGTTTGTTTAGTGCATCTAGCTATCAAACATTGAAAATACAAAAAATCTCTTTTGCTTTTGTTGATTAGTGCAAATTGAAATCTTTTCGATTTTACTAGTATTTAGTGATTTGAATGAAAAGTTTTGATTTCATTAGTTGCATTAGAGATATCATTGATTGTCTTCCAATCATTTTGTTTGTGTAAAAACTCTCAACTCTTCTGTAGCTAGTTTTCATCGAACGAAATGATGTACTGTGGCATGTAATTTTGAATTTAGGAGATTTTTGAGACCACACATTCATTAGGGCCTGAAAACTGAAACATAATTGAAGATCAACTTTAAAATCTACTCATTTTACACTAAGGCAGCATTGAAATCTAACGAAACACATTTAGAGGTCTAGGCTAGAGACGTGTTCCGGCGTCTTGAAACCTAGTAGCTATCGTTCGCCTTTTGGCTTTAGACAGCGCTAGTACGGACTTGTGATCCCCGTACCATCGCGTATATAAAGGGAGACCCCTCTAGGATTCAATCCTTTATCCGTAGGAAGCCGAGTCTGCCACCCTATACCCGTGATACACCGGACATAACATTCGGGGAGATTTCCTGCACGTACGGAAAGTCCTTGGTTGATTTCTCTTTCATTTTTGAAACCAAGGTGTATATTGCAGTTCACGGTTATTTGGTACACCCTTTTGCCTAGTATTCCTGAGCAGTCATTTTGATCCTATCTGACTCCCTAAATTTGAAAGGATCACCAAGCGCTTGTCCTTTCACGCTTGTGTCAAATATGAAAGAGATAGAGTCATCTTTTCAACCGTTTCTCGACTCTTGAAACATGAAACGATGAAGTTTCTTATTTTTCAATGTGGTAAAAAATTAATCACCCATGATTACACGCCCTGTTAGATTTTTTTTGTTGACCGTTTGATCGTGTGTCTTGACTCTTTTTCAGCCTGTGTGTGTGTTTGTTCTTTTTTCTCTTGCCGTTTGCCACAGTGGCGGAACCTTCGGTTTCGTCTACTGGTAGTCCTTACACGGATGATTCATCAGAGGTTTCCCAATCCTCTGCTGAACTACAACAACCCATTGTTTCCGAGTTTCCTGACGGGGGACCGGTTCTTTCTGAGCAACCCTTTAGGGGACCAGTTGAGTTCGATTGGCCCTTTTCGGACCCTGTGTCTGAATTGAGATTAGGAGCTGATTTCCTTTCTCTTACATCGGGTTTGCCTTTTATTGCTGCTATTTTTCCTCCTAGTCCTCGCCGTCTGTTGCGAGATCTAGCGACGGGCTCAACCATGAGTGATTCTGGTGAGGAAATCCCAATGTCTAGTGAAGACTATCAGCTCTTCCCACGAAGATTGTTTCCGGGAGACAACTTTGAAACAACTGTGATGTAAATGGCCAGTTCCTCATTACCATCGGGGTATAGGTCTTTGGGTCAGATTATTTCCGCCACAGCCTCTATGGGAGTGTCAGCTCCTTCTCCGAGGCCAGCTGCTCCTTCACCCGGGGTGTCTCCTCAGACGCCCGTTACTTCTGTACCCATTCGGCCCACTGTTTGTGTGGCCGCCTCTTCACTTGTTGTCACGGCACCCTCTGCCAGGGCTATGCCGTCTCCTGAAGATATCTATTTAGCGACCGCTATACTAGAGAACATCTCTCCAGAGGAGTATCGGTTGTCCCTGCAGCAGCCGAACCCCGAGGTTGGACCATCCTCCCAAGATCCCAACCGCTCTTACTTTTCGCACTATGCACAGGATGGTACACCCGTGTATGCTTTTCCAGGTCAGTATGATGAGCACGGGGACATTTTACGTCTGCCCGCTCCTGAGGCTTACCTCCATGCTCAAGGTTTACCTTATAACCAGGCTTATAACCCGTAAGGACAACCTTTCCAAGGCCAACCTTCGGGCCAACCTGGCTATCCTTATGACCCACAGGGGCAGCCCATGCAAGGCTATCCTGCGGGCTAGCAAGGGCCATCGTACAGTCCGCAAGGATAGTATTACAGCCCTTCCGGTCAACCCGTTTAGCCTCAACCGGGGTACCAACCGGGACCGGTCCATGGTCCTGGGGGACAAATCCGGCCTTCTCCACCAATGCAACCGTAGTATCCTATTGTTTCTAACGTTGCATATCAGCCGGGACCATCCTATGGTTCTACTTCGGGTCAAACCGGTTTCCAGAAACCACCTGGCCCTGTTCCTCCACCAGGCCAACCGGCCCATCCGGCACAACCTGGTGTTCCGCCTCCAGGCCAACCGGCCCATCTGGTACAACCTGGGGCTCCTTCACATCCAGGTCAGCCTGTGCAACCGGCGCAACCTGTCTATCCGGTTCAGCCTGTTCATTCAAGGCAACCCTCTCAGTCGGGTCAACCTGTTCACTCAGGGCAGCCCGCTCATTCCATTAACCCTGCCCAGCAGCCGAGTCATTCGATGCCGCAGCCGAATCAACAGCTGCGCCCTAACTATCAGGCTACGCAGGGTTCCACTTTTCAGCAGCCGACTTATCCTCAGGGCGGTTATTATCCTCATGGTCAATCACAACCAAATTATAACCACCCCAAAGGCTCTCAGTATTATCCTCCTCCACCCGGTTCTACCTACACTCAACAGCCAAATCCAAATGCTGCTTATACTGGGCCGACGCATAATCAAGGTCCGTACTCTAGTTATCAAGCCCCACACACTGGTTACCAGTATCCAAATCAGTCTGGTCATACGACCTACACCCTCTACGGTCAGAATCCTATAGGACAGAACCCATGGGGGCAAGGATATTCACAACCATTGTGGAGTATGGGTACCGGTCCTCATCCCGGGCCTGGCATGCCGGTCAATCCGCCATTGCTGTTCCTGGCCATCTTGGTGTTGTTGGATGTTTCAAAATTGACCAATGATCTGATTTTACATAATCCATATTGGCCTCCGGTTCCCACAAGATACCAGGTGATTTCCCCAAGTTTGAGGGAAAAGCTGGAGAGGACCCCCAGGCGCATGTGATGATGTATCATCTTTGGTGTTCGTCTAACTCTTGGGTCAACGATTCAATTCGTCTGCGCCTCTTCCAGCGTACTTTAACTGGAGTTGCTGCTAAGTGGTACATCGAGTTATCCCGTGGTATCTTCCAAGATTTCAACTCTTTAGCCATGGCTTTTCTCACGCACTTTCAGTGACCGGTTCGTTATGAAGCCAGGACGCACCTCCTGACTTCTCTGAAGCAGGATAAAGCCACTCACATTTCTGATCACATTCATGAGTGGCGGCACCGTAGTAGAATGATCAAGTTTCACATACCTGATCAGATACTAACTCACTGGTTCACCACCTCCTTCGTGAATAAAATCGCCCAAGATATTGCGATGGGAGCGTGTGTGACGGAGGAACAAGCCATTGCGCGTGCCCAATATCTGGATCTTGTGTATTCTCAGTCTGGCACGCTTTATGATATCTTGCCTGATGCTCCACGGTCTGGAACCTCTAAGGCTCCGCCTACCCCTGCGGTGGATGGTGTCATTGGTTCTGTCTCTCAGAATTCGAAGAAATCTTCGAATGGGAAGCAGAAGTCTAATTCTTCCAACAATGCTCCTGCTAATCCCGCCCCGTCTGATTCTGGCAAAACCGCGGAGGTGAATTCCGTTCAGGCCAATCCTACGGAGAAAACTTCCAAGGGGAAAAAGAAGGGCAAAGGCAAATCTAAATCTGATGCCCCAAAGCCAGAATCTAAATCTCGTACTGAGGATGGTTCTCAGCGTAAACCGAAGTACCCCTGCCTCATTTGCGAAGGAGACCATTATACTAAGGATTGTCCACGACGATCCAAAGTTAGTCAACTTCTCAAGGGCTCAAAAGGGACTCCGGCAGTTCTTAAAGAGCCATTCCCGTCTCAACAGACCCGGATGGTTGAACAACCATCACCATCTGCACCATTTGGGTCCCAGGTTTTCATGATGAAGGTTGCTGCACCTATCTTTGTCACTATGCGTTCGAAGGATTACAACGAATTGCGGCAGGCACCCGGGAAGGCCGTTGCGAATGGACCGCCTCCCCCACCTGTCTCCGATTCATTGGAAATCGAGAAGCCTACTCCTGAACCTGTTGTGAAGCCACCTTCTAAAGGTGTTCTTCAGAGATCTTCGTATAATCCGAATGCTCGTGCTGCTCAACACTACAACATTGTTGAGGATTTGGCACAAGCACCTTCTGCTATGTCCGCACTCGAAGTTCTTCAAATTTTTCCTTCGCAACGGAAGGCTTTACTGTCTGCAATCGGTGGTATTGATCCCGCCGATTCAAGTCTTCTCACCTTCGATTTAGAGAATTTCACTCCCCGACTTCCACATCAGATAGCTCTTGTTATTCAAGTCGGGATTAACGGTCTGAACATTCATAGGGCCGTGGTGGATGAAGGTGCTTCTACCTGCGTTATGTCATCCGCTTGCTGGAAGGCCATAGGCTCTCCAGCCCTTTCATCCTCTCCCAATGCCCTCGAGGCATTTGATGGTTGGGAATCCAAACCCCTGGGTGTTCTCGAGAGTTTAGCGATCACTTTACAGGGGAAGACTGTCAACGTGGAAGTAGAAGTGGTTGACGCCAGGCTCAACTACAATATACTTCTTGGCCGCAACTAGACTTATGCCATTCTCTGCGTGCCGTCCACCATCTTTCGACTTCTTAAGTTCCCTCACGAGGGAAAAATCGTCACGGTGGATCAGTTGTCCTTCTTCACCTCCACCTCCGAGAACAACGTACCATACGTGGATCAGATTCCGAATCCCCCTGATAGTGTAGGACCCGGTCTCTTCAAAGACCCCGTCCTCATGGGTATCTTTCCCGCACCACCACCGTACACCGCTCAAGTTAACATGATTTCCAGGTCCGATGACCCCTGGCTTATTCCTACGCCTGAGCAGGTGTTTGAGTTTGGAGAATAAATGCCCTTGACTCCAGTAGAGATCAGCTACTGTGAAATTGTTGCCGCATCTGATCCTCCACCTCCTCAGCATGCTCCTTTGAGCATGGCTCTCGACGTCTACTCTCAATCCCCCTGGCTTGGTCAGGCCGATTCACCTGATCCTCTCAAGGAGACTTTTCCTTCCGATGAAGCCATCATTGAAACTATGTCTCTTGAGGAGCTGCCTTGGGGCGATGGACATCATCGCTCCTCTTTTATGCCTAGCTTGGGGGCAATGACAGATTGTCTGGAGCGTTATGCATCTCAGGTTCCTACTCCTCCTCTCCAAACGCCCATCTTGACGCACGAGGTTTTTTCGGAGGGAAACCCGAGTAACATCACTCAAACCATCCTGATCAACATCTCCGTTAAACCGGGGATCGTTGAGAATATACACGTGGGAGTGACTTGTTCTCCCGATGAGATTCAAGTCTATACTGATCTTTTTAAAGAATTTAGAGATGTGTTCGCCTGGTCCTACGAGGAAATGCCAGGGATTGATCCTAGTATCGTAGTGCATGAGATTCCAACCTATCCTGGTGCGAAGCCCGTGCACCAACGCTTACGCCCCATGCATCCTCGGAAAGCCACTGCAATTAAGGCAGAAGTTGAAAAAGTTCTGAACGCGGGTTTTATTTATCCTATTCCCCTCACAGAATGGGTGTCTAACATTGTCCCTGTTGATAAAAAGCAGGGTACTATTAGGGTCTGTGTCGATTATCGGGACATCAATCGCGCCTGTCCAAAAGATAACTATCCCACTCCGTTCATTGACCAGATTATCGACGAATGTGCCGAAAGTGAGATTTATTCCTTGATGGACGGTTTCTCAGGGTATAATCAGATCAATATTGCACCTGAGAATCAACACAAGACCACATTCATCTGTCCGTGGGGTACTTTCGCGTATAAAAAACTCCCGTTCGGCTTGAAGAACGCTGGAGCTACTTTTCAGCGTGCGATGTCTTATGCTTTCCATGAAATTCGCCATATCGTTCAGCCTTATCTGGACAACTTTCCAGCTCATTCAGCTAAGAGAGAGGATCACCCTGAACACCTCCGCCAGATTTTCCTTCGCTGTAGGCGCTACAATATTAGGCTCAATCCTCATAAGTGCGTCTTCGGCGTGGATTCTAGCCTTCTTTTGGGATTCATAGTCTCCAAAGACGGAATTCGCCTTGACCCTTTAAAAGTCGAGGCTATCGTCAACCTCCCATCACCCTCTTCGTTATATCAGTTGCAAAGTCTGCAGGGAAAAGCAAACTTCCTTCGACGCTTTATCCCGAACTACGCTGAGGTGGCCAAAGTATTTACGCGCCTATTAAAGCAGAATGTTCCCTTCTGTTGGGACGAAATTGATCAACAATCCTTTGAGAAGCTAAAGACTTTATTGGTTAATGCTCCTTTGCTTCGTCCTCCAGACTATCATCGTGATTTCACTTTGTATCTCGCCGCCGCATTTAGCACCATTGCTATGGTTCTGGTGCAGGATGATGATGATGGTAATGAACATGTCGTTTAATATCTATCACGAAACCTTCTCGATACAGAAACACGTTATGCTCATGTAGAGAAGTTGGCTTTAGCCGCCGTACACGCTGTGCAGCGCTTTCACCATTACATCCTGCTGCGCACGATAACAGTGGTTTCAGATTTCAACCCCATGACATATATTCTCTCTAGACAGTTGCTGGGGGGCAAATACTCCAAATGGATTGTTATCCTGCAGGATTTTGACTTAGAGTTCACTACCGCTAAGTCAACAAAGTCACTTGTTTTCGCACATCTTATATGCTCTCTCCCTACAGACTCCGCTCCTTCACACTCTGAAGACCATATACCGGACGAAACTCTTTTCCTCATCAGTACTCGCGACCCTTGGTATGGAGACATAATCGTGTATCTTCAGACCTCCACCTTTCGGTCTGAGTTGACTAAAGACGCTCGACGTCGAATTCGGCATCAGTCTCCCTACCGCATCGTAGGAGATACTTTATACCGTGTTGGAGTAGCGGTGCTCCGCCTGTGCCTTACCTTGGAAGAGGCTGAAAAGGCCCTCAATGACTGCCACAGTGGCGCCTGTGGTGGACATATGTCTGGATATGCTACTGATCAAAATATTTTGCGAGCAGGATACTTTTGGCCGTCAATATTCAAAGACTGTATTACAGCAGTCCGAAAATGTCACGCGTGCCAGGTGTTTCAGCGCAAGATGCGCGCGCCACCTCTTCCTTTGCATTCTGTTGTTACCGTTGGCCCGTTTGCGAAATGGGGCGTGGATTTTATGACGTGTAACCCTCATTCGGCCGGGGGGCATGCGTATATAATCGTAGCTGTCGACTACTTCACCAAGTGGGCCGAAGCGATGCCTACACTTGCGGCTGATGGTAAAATAGCTGCTCAATTCATCTTCAACCACATCATCGCACATTTCAGGGTTCCTCAGGCCATCGTTACCGACCATGGTACTCATTTCTGAGATTACATGATGGCCGAGCTAACATCGAGGTTGGGCTTACGCCACGATAGCTCAACGCCGTATTACCCTCAGGAAAATGGCCAGGTTGAAGCAGTGAACAAGGTTTTGGTCACCATGCTTCAACGAACAGTTGGAATTCATAAATCAAATTGGCACCTCCAACTGTTCTCAGCTATTTGGGCTTACCGAACGTCTGCTAAGAGTGCGACTGGATTCACACCATTTCAACTGGTGTACGGTCTAGAAGCAACTCTTCCAGTTGAATGCGAGATTCCTTCTTTGAAATTAGCTGTAGAAATTCTACCCGACACTTCTGCTAAAGAAGAGCGTCTCTTGTATCTGGAATGGTTAGATGAAACCCGCCGCTTAGTTGCCTTAGTCATTGAGGCACAAAAGAAGTGGGTCAAAGCTCACTTCGATCAATCGGTTTCACCACGTTCCTTCATTGAAGGGGACCTTGTCCTCCTGTATGATCAAGCACACGATAAGCTTGGGGTGAGGAAGTTCCAACCCATGTGGCATATGCCCTATATAGTTAAACGGGTATTAAAGAATGGGGCCTACGAGCTTATAGATTATGAAGGAGTTTCGCTGGCGTAGCCCATAAATGGGTTGTACCTGAAGAAATACTACGCTTAAAGTCATTTTTTGTGTGGTGTGTGTACATAAGTGTGTGTTTTCATTTGTGTGCATGTGTGGTGTGGTGTATTTATATTCTTTCTTTTCCACGATTATTTACCTTGCTGTATGTTGCGTCGAAGGCGTAAATTTGAGAGGTCACGAGGGTTTGGTTTGTGCATGTTTTTGCACATGATTTTGGGGTTCGTGGTTTTGACCCCTGGTATTTTGTAGATCTGATCAGGGAACTATTTGATCAGGGAACTACGGTTATGTTAATCCAGGGGTTAATGGATTGGGGTTTATGTATGCTCAGGCATGTATATATATGTGTTGTAACACTAAAAGGAATATAATTTTGAGAGACTTTGGTGGTCGATTTGGGATCTAGGGGAAAATCTACTGTGTTTATCTTGTTTTATGTTTTATGCTCTTCTTTATTGTTTATTTTATTTGTTATAAGAATCGTGTGTAGATATTTATTGGGGTTAAAACCTACGGTGGTGTGGTGTGCAGTGTAAACATCTTTCTGCTGATTGGGTCTTCCTGCTTGTGCAGATGTCCATCAATCCGTTTGTTGGGTTCGCGGATGGTGCCTCCTGCAGTACCAAGAATCTGTCTTCGGCAGCCTGGGTAATCTACGATCCTGCTGGTGAGTTGGTCAACCTGCAAGGTGTGTGTCTGGGACGTACTACAAATAACATCGCGGAGTATAGTGTTGTACTAGAATTATTAACTGAGGCTGTAAACCTTGGTATCCGTGAATTGCTTGTGTATCTAGACTCACAACTTGTGGTATTGCAACTGAACAGTCATTATTCGGTTAGAAACCCATCCATTTTACGTCTGTATCTGCGTATTCGTTTACTGGAAAGAAATTTTGACTATATTACATATCAGTATATACCTAGGCACATGAATACATTAACAGATGCAGTAGCTAATTTGGTGTTAGATAGACATTTGCGCAATTTGTAAATCATCATAACATGTAAAAGGAAAATCCATCTAGAAATAGATATGTATATATATATAGATATTGAAGTGTTTACATAGTGTGCATCGCATAAGATCAAAAAATATACATGTTCATCTTATTACATCCGGAGACGACACGTCTCTAAAAAATATGCATGAAATAAAACCCTAAGAGGCTAGTCTGCGTGGTGCTCATGATAACAAGTTACTGCACGCACTAGTCGTCTCAGTAGACGGTGGAGGCAACTAGGCACTCCTACTGTATGTCTCTGATATGCTAACGGTACATCTGCCAGTCGGGCGTAGTCCGGAATCCCTCGGGCAATCCCCTCGAGGTTTTGAACTAACTCTCCTCCTCATGAGGATTGACTGCGAGCTAAGTTCTCCGTGCGATAGGAGACATCCCGGCTGGTCTCTCTGGGCCAACATCTGCATACACATGTAACTGCTGTCAGAACGGACATGTATTAACAAAAAATCATAAAACATAAAAAATAAAAACAAATCATACCCAGCTCTTCGTCCCAATTCTCTCCCTCCGGCAGTGGGAGATCTGGGTCTCCAGTAAAGTCTGTCCCGGCATAAGGCCAGTCCTCGACTACAATCAACTGGCGCTGCAACCACCTAAAAAACTCTGGCCTCCAGGACATCTATTGGCCTCCTCCTGCTCTGGGCATCAGTGCTGCCCAGCGAGCCATTCTCGCCTCTCGTGGTATCGGCTCCGCTACAACGGCCCCTTGGCCCTGGAAGATTGGTAATTTTTCCAGAATGAACGATACCAGGATAGACCCATAGCCAAACTGCTTCAGCTTGGCTTGTTTGCATCTCGTCAGCTGTCTCTTGATGTTGATCGTTACTACTGTGGCCCAGTCAAACAGTATGGGACTCATGCACTCTGAAGCCAGTAAGAGTTGGGCTTTCGTCGCTTCGTGCAGTGCCTGCGATCCCGCAACCCGCGTGATGGTATGCAGCACTACTCGTAATGCCAAATCAGGGATGGTGTGGATATCCACCTTTTTGCTCCTTGATCCCATTTGTGCCCGTGGGCACACTCGTGCCATCACTTCCTCCATTTTCTCACCTGACGGTCTGCTCCCTGTCAGTATTGGTACCGGACCTCTGCGCGATAGTCTGGTTATGAAGTACACATCAGAAACGTCCAATTCTAACACCTGGTCTCGTAGCTTGAATACTTATTCTTGTTCATCCCAAATTCTCACTAGGTACTGAAGTAGCTCAGGTTGAGCGCGCAAACAAGGTGTCAGGAAGAAATTCCTGAGCCCATAGTTTCTGAGGGCATTCATGAAGGCCTCATTTTCCATGGCCATTTCTTCCTCTTCCCCATGCTCTCTTTCTTTCCACTCAATCACCATTTTGCTTGGTTTCCTGCATCAACATGGTCACAAACCTTCAATTAGATCTCTGTTGAGCTTCAAAAATCATTCAAATTGATCAAAATGTTGAATTTCTAGGTGGAAAATTGGGTTCGGCCGCTGGCGCGATCCCTTTGCATACAAAAGCCCATTGGCGTGGGTCTGTGCCCGATACCCGCGCCAATGAGCGGAGCCCTAAAAATTCAAAAAGTTGCCACAAAAGTCTATTGCATGATGGAAAACTATTAAAAAATGGACTGAAATGAAGGATGAGGAAGCGCCTTTTACCTGGAACTGATGGAACTCTGAATGGTGGCCCGGATCGGTCGTAATCGCCGCCAGAAGTTTGCACAGTAAATGGACCAATGTTTCTCTTCACTTAAGTAAAAAGTAAAAGTAATTTCAATTTTTACCAGTTAGACTTATTTATAACTTTTTGAGCTCTATTTTAAGTTTAAAAAGTCATTTTTCATTAAAACTTCGTATGTTTTGTCGAAAATGGATTTTACACTTGCCTTTCTGTGCAGCAACAGGTTTTTATGCAACGTAAACGGCGAAACGAGTTGTATTTTATACTTTTTCGAACTCGGTAAAAACACGAAAAAGTCACTTTGGAGTCATCTTTCAGCTCTTTTCTGACTCTCGAAACATGAAAAGATTGCCGAGGCCCTTGTCGTTTCGATCTCGTTAAAGTGGCTGCGAAACGACATCTACTTATTATACGTTTACCCCTTTTTCGGGCTGGGATGGATTATTTACGAAAAAGGAATACCCTAGCCTATCGCGACTAGGAGGTTTTCCCGGATATTGTTTTCTACCTTTTCGGATCTGGGGAACTATTTACGAAAAGGGACCTGTGGAGTTTTCTTTTCCGCTGTCTTTTCAAACTCTCTAAACATGAAAAGACGCCGAGTTCTTCCTTTGTCAGACTCGTTAAACCCTGATGACATCGGATCTAGTCGAAATGACGTTCTCCAAGTTCCTCCTTCCTAGGACTCGTTAAATGCACTAGGATGGATTCGCCCGAAGGGCGGACTTATATTACAAGCATATGCTATCCCCTTCAAGCTTGTTATAAAAAATAATTGGGGTACTCGCCAGAAATGGTGGGGGAAAAATGGAACCATCATCATTGTCGTGTCGGCAGTATGTCGCTCTTGAACATGGCACTTGTCTGCATTCGTGTCGGGTTGGGGACATCTCATCTCGTTTTTTCACTTGCTTCCATGGGTTTGGATAATCCTTTTTGACCTCTCCTCTGCTCATTGCCTCGTCACCATGACCTCTGATCCGTTGATGTCAAATACTGCCAAAACCACTATTTGTGCCGTTATATGTTCAAGAGAAGTTGACCTCTGCAAATATCAACCTTCCTCTGATTCTCGTATGATCCTGATTCACAAGAAAAACATCATGTTCCTCTATCTCGTGTCGATGATGTGGCAAACATTATGGCCCACCTTCGATCAAGGTCACTTCCTGTCGACTTCAGCTCATTATCCAGGAAGCTGATCTAGAGACTCCCTTATGGTACCTTGGAGCCTGCATGCCTCAATGGCAGGTTCGTCGCATTCGACGTGAGGTTTTCATCATTGGCCTCCGATTGAGTGATTCTGCGGGTGTTCGACGCCAACTCATTGATTCACACACCGTAGATTGTACCTGTAGTACCTTGAGGGCCATTGTCATTATTGGTGGTTCCTCTCGCGTCTGTTAACAGCTCTCATCATTGGCTGGTAATCAGACGATGTTCTTGCATGTTCGACTTCAGCTCACATATTTGCATGCTTGAACTTGTACTTTGTTCGGGTCGAGATGGAGCGCAAGACCCTGGATTGTGTCTGTTGTAATCCAGGCTGCGATTTTGTGGATTATTATTTACATGACTTATTCACTGGATGGCTGCGACCATACCTGAGTCTATTTGTTGATCCTCACTGGATGGCTGCGTCCATACCTTGGATATGGATTATAGTATACTCTGTTTCGGATGGCTGCTCCCATACCGCATATACATCATGTACTTGAGATATCAGTTGTATTTCTCCACGCAGGTTTTCCGACGGCGGAGTTTCAGTTGGACACGTTCTCGTAAAGCATTTCACCCCTCTCTCTCTCTCGGGCCTCATGCTTTGGGGGCATCTGTTACACAGTAATTTGTCACCGTCCCTACCTTTCCCCGTCTCGCACATTGGAGGGCCCATTTTGTGACCTATGAGCAATGTCATGCCTTGAAATCATTATCATTGCATTCCTCTAAACATGAGCTTCAATTTCCCTAAAGACATCTCCTTGCATAAAACCATAAAAACATCCCTTTTTGCACTGGCGCGGGTATCTAGTTCAGCACTCGCGCCAATGAGGAAAATCCTACAAAGAGGCCGCGCCAACTGGCGCTCTGTCCCAGAGTCGCAGTCGCACCAGCCAATTTAAGGAGTGTTTTTTAAATAAGAATGGCGGAAGTTTCGTTTCAACAAACTCAGAAACTGCTATCTATCTTGAGTTGGGAGGTTTGGCTCCGGGAGTTCCATGGAAGGGAAGTGGTTTGCCACCTCTCATGGAAGCTTCCTTGAAGATAAGGCCAATCCCACAATTATAGGGATCCCAACTCCCCTTCCTCCATCTATAAAAGCTAGCTCATTGCCATTGCAAGCTAGTCTTGAAGTGCCTAAGCCTTGAATCTCCAAGTTCTCAAATTCCCAAGAGCCTTCATGCTGCAAGAGCCCTCATTCTTCCCTTAAGGCCAAACTCAAGCAAGGAGACTATCGTCGAGAGACTCTAAGAGAGGCTTGTCCCATCCCTGGTAGGCTTTGCGAGACGTGTACGACTGGAGACCCCTCCGAAGGAGACCTCAGCGTCAGAACATTGGTTGTACTCTCTTTCGATTGCTTATTAATGAATGACTACTGGTTATGGTTCCACTCTGTTTTTCACTTATGATAATGATGATTTATATCCTTTCTGACTG